>OU015496.1:30251753-30444253 GCA_907164885.2 Dolomedes plantarius | reverse complement strand
CAGAAAATCAAACAGATCGCAATAACATGAAACTGTGCATTTATTTTAAAGTAACAGATATTCAACATTACAACCAGCACAAGATAATAGGCAAGTGACGCGCGTCACTAAGCCCATTACAGCGGATTCTAGCATCGATGGCTGCAACTGTCTGTCGAATGACATTTTTCAGTTTCACCAAAGTGGTTGGGGAGCCCCGGTACACATGAGTCTTTAAGTATCCCCCCAACTAAAAATTTCCCGGGGTCAAGTTCGGTGATTGGGAGGGCCACTGAACCTTATAACCGCAACTTATAGAACTCGGTCTTCAGTGAAAGATTCCAACAGGAACGTCTTGATATCACGTGAAATGTGGGGTGGAGCACCATCCTGCATGAAGGTGACAACAGGTAACGCATGTCTTTCCTGAAATACAGGCTTAACGTGTCACGCAAAAGCGCCCTCTATTGGTTACTTTTGGAAACACTTTTTTTTACATGGAAAAAAAATCCAATGTCCCTCTCATCCTATTCGCGCAAACAGAAAATTTTTCCGAGCATTATTTCTTTTATTACGAATTTTTGAACTTTGCACGAATTTATGACGCACCCGGTATATATATATATATATATATATATATATATATATATATATATACGGTGTACAAAGTTTTGCGACCCTCTAGTTGCCAAATTTATGCCAAATTTTCCTCTTACTTTTCTGTAAATGACTTTGACGAGATGTGAATTTTACTGTAAACCCAATAACTCAAACTGAATTAAAAGCTTTCTGTGTACAACATATACATTTTTCCTGTTCCTTGTAACGACTTTTTCATGTCTTAAATCAATGTTTAGCCACAGGATCTGAGGGTTGGGGGTTCGATGCCGGTCGCTGACAATTGGCAAAGGCGTCGAGCCAGTGATATGAGGGTTGCAGATTCGAGGCCTGTCGCTGACAAAAATCCACCACCGTGTTCACTAATGGTGGCAGGGCACGTAAAATAGGGCGTGGCTTCAATGTCCTCCAAGTTGTCAAATTTACCTCTGGAGGTAGGGGGTCAAGTGCTCCGGTCTCGTTACTTGACTCAGTTCAAAATTATGGGACCGGTCCATTGGGGGGTAATGCTGGTCCATCTATACGGTGCTCCCAGGAAAGTGGTCAGCAAAACCGCGGTGTCACATGACGGTCAGGGTAATGTGCAAGAATACCGTCTGCCACATTGAAGGAAAAAAAATGTTTAGCCACAGAACAGGTCCAAAAATCAACACTAATTTTTTTTTTTCAGTGGGTATCTTTTGGGATTATGCTCTAAAGTAGTTTGAACGCTGATGTGTGATGCACAGGAATGCTTTGAGAAATGTTCCAATAATATCGATGGAAAGGCTCGACATTCGTTAGGTATTGTGTTTGAGTTTTCGGTTATCTTCTCATTTCCCCATTTATATTTTGCGATGAGTTTCGGTCGATCCCCTCTGCTAAAGAATAACGAGAATAAATTCTGACACTGTTAAAAATATAATGCAATTCCTTTTATGGAATGACTGTTTCACTTGTTTATCATTCATTCGGCAGAATTGCCCATCAATGTGACGAAACAGGTTTTATGACTGCTAAATAAATATCGGAGAAATGCATGTGTCTTAAATTCCCACAACGTGGAATATAAAAAAAATACTTATTCTTTAGTTAAAATTTTTAATGTCTTACTAATAATTTTCAAAGAAATTATTGATAAATATCAATATAACTCATTAAGATCTATTTTAATATTAAAAACTGCTTTATTTAAATTTGACTTTAAACATCAGTTATTATCTAAATGTGTTTATCAAAATGTATTCAATTATTTACGGATTTACCAGTCAATTTCTCTGGATACGTCATCAACAGTTCATTGGAATTTATAAAATAATTTTATAAAGAATTCTATAAATATATTTATGGAATCAACCGTTAGAAAGTTAATTTTGCATAGTGTAACTGGTTTGCAAAAATACTTCTAAAATGCCAAATCGCTCATTTGTTATAATTTTTTTCATAATCTGATATATTTTTTATACTTACATCATCAAATTTATACCGATGGCTCAAAGAAGGAAGATAGAGCAGGGGCTGGGATGGTTATCCTTAAGAAGGTGGAGAAAGGGTTATAATTAAAGAAAGGATAGATGAAGGGAGTTCCTATGAGGCAGAACTTAGAGCCTTGCAAATAGCCATACACAGAATGAGAGAAGAGAATATTAAGGAATTTGATGTATATACGGATTCTAAGAGTGCTTTAGAATCGCTAAGATCAATTAAATTTAAAGGAAAGATTGTAGAAGAAATTAAGGAGATTATAATAAAGGAAAATATGAAGGTTCACCTGCATTGGGTTAAGGCGCATGTAGGAATTGCGGGAAAGGAAGAGGCGGATGAGACAGCAAAAGCTGCTACTAAGTTAAGTGAGATAGGTATAAGATAAAACAGACAAAGAACAAGATCAAAACAAAAATGAAAAAAAATTGGAAAAAAGTTATGGCAAGAAGAGTGGGAGAGGAGTATTAAAGGAAGAAATGTATATGAAATATAGAAAGAGGTTAAAGAAGAGCAAAATTCCAGCCCTTTAGGTCCAGCGGTTTGATCTGTGCGGTATATGTCAGTCAGTGCGTCAGTCAGTTACGGAACTGTTTGACATATATGATGTGCATATGATTACTTTTGCTTTTTATTTATAAGTTTATTTTGTTTTGTACTTTTATTTTTATGAAAGCATTTTTACAGGAAATAAAAAAAATAAAATGCTTTATGAACTAAAAACTATATTATCTATAAAAAATTGCCACAGATCCAATTAAATTTGTATGAGTTTGTGTCAAAATAATTGATTCGTTATACGGCTTTTCGCTTTACGGACAACTTTTCCGGAACGTATCTTAGCCGTAAAGCGTGGTATGGGTGCATATCCAACAGTGGAATTTCTTTGCCGGTATCAACCCAATCTAAGTGCAACTGCAACTTATTCTAAACCAAATCTGGAAATTGCTCTTAAGGGGACTCACTACTCATAAATCTTTAAAACATTCGAATTTTAAAAAAATATATATGTTAAAGTCTGATCATTTCTGAACAAAATAAAGCAAACCGCATGAAAATATTCCGCTTAGTTCCGGAGATATTGATATTCTAAATATTTAATTACTAATAAAGTTTATGGCGAGAACTCATTTTTCTCAAAATGAAATTTTGCATCATTCCGCAACTGATATCTCAAAAACTATAAAACATAATTCCATGAAATTTTTATCACTGCATAATCATGTTATTTTATTGCATCTGAACTAGAACTATTGCAATCACTGCACATTTTGTTATTTTTTCTGGGGTAAATTAATGCAAAAATTTGAGGAAATTTTAAGTATATTTTGAGCAGTTTTAAAAAAAAATTGAAAAAATATTTTAATGTTGAATGTTTTATGTTTAATTGTATTTTGAATTATTTATTTTAAATATAAAACAGTAATTATACATTTAAGTGTAAAATTAATTTCATAGTTCTGCGCAAGCCAGTATACAATATGCTTAAAAAACAAGGTATACCTAAAGCATTTAAAAAAAATTATTTAAAATTATTTTGAGAGTTGAAAATTTGTTTATTAAACTAAATATATCAATTTATCATATACATAAAATTTGGAAAAATTGGAAGTAAATTGAAATAGTTACAAAGAGTGAAAAAGTATGAAAATATGCCTTATTTCCTCGACTTAAGAGTCGTGAGTCCCCTTAAATGAATACTAAAAACTCTTTGCGCCAGTGGGAACATATAACCGAATACCGGCAAGGATTCCAACTTGTAACTATCGTTACAAAAAAAAAAGTTTTAAATGCCGGATATCCGTTTAAAATCGTGTTTTTATGTCTCTACATAAAATGCGCTTTTCCCCTAATTTATAGAGGTGCGAAAGTATAGGTTGTTCCCGGTATGGCCCGGGAAAAAAAGGAGGAAAGTTAAATGCGGAATAGTTCTCCCGGACTATTTTCTCTTTTGAAAACGAGGACTTTAAATTCTCTCTCTCTCGATCTTCGACGCTCTAAACTACTCCAAACGGAAAAGTAATGAAATCTTTGAAATAACAGCCTGAGAAAGAGAATATATATACGTATATCATTCCACCTCCCTTCAGTTTTACGAGCGAGGCGAAACAGCGCCGAGAATAAAAGTTTGGCACAGGATGTGCGCAATAGGCTCCGAGCTGTTCGAAAGGGTGATGGGTAATTTTATGAACCTGGCGATGAAGAAATGGAGATAGGTGATGGCGAAATTTAGATTGAAATGAGAATTGAATCAAATCGTTTTGTCCGGAAGCCGAAATGTTTCGATGGGAATGTTTAGAAGGTGTTTTTAATAGATCATCTGTATATGAGGTGCATGGTTAAACTTGTATTTTAGATAAAAATAATCCATAGTCCCTGTATTTCACACTCTGTTGGGCCGGAGATGGTGATAAATTTAAACACTAGAATAAATACATAAACAAATGATATCTAAAATTTGACTGAAATGCAAATGTAATGGCTATTGTTCTTAAAAACTAAGATTTTAAAATAGGAATGTCTAAAAGATGGTTTTTAATAAATGATGTTGAACTTAGGATCTAATCGGTCAGGGAACATAACTAAGGTTGGAGTGCGAAGAGATACTGATCCAAATTAGCTCACGACTATTGAACACCACAAGGGTAGGAGGTCGTATTTCTTCTCAGTACCACCCCAATTTTGGCTGAGCGCCCCCAGGGGCGACGACCAGTGGGATCGTAAGCACCTCCAAACCTCTATCACCACACGGAAAGACTTTCCAACCAACGGGTGCCCATACCTGGCGAAGACACGAGAGTATTCAGTGGCGCTTTTGGGGATTCCAACCAAGCACCATCGGTGTTGAGGGCCGACGTGTTATCATAAATAGTTTTGCGCAGTGGCCCAGTTAGTAAGAGCAGCGCTCCAGTGATCTGAACATCCCTGGTTCGATGCTCGTCGCTGCAAATCCACTGCTGTGTTCACTAATGGTGCCCGGGGCACGTAAAATAGGTCGTGGCTACAATGTCCTCCAAGTTTTCAAATTTACCTCTGGAGGTGCGGGGTCAAGTGTTCCGGTCTCGTCACCCGACTCGGTTCAAAATTACGGGACCGATGTTCTTCGAGGTCAAGTCAGACTTCAGCCCTAGTGGTACCTCGCCTTAAAAGTGAAGCTGCTTACTACCCTTCGCCAAGGACCTAGGATTTGAGGACCTAGGTCCTTTGGACTTGGTGTAGGTTTCCCTACACCAAGGGGATTGGAAACAACAACATATTAGATATTGGGTTAAAATATAAAGTTGTCACTGGATAGTATTTTGGATGGTTGGTTTGACGTACTATTGTCATCTTTTGCAACGCGAAGGCTGAAAATACCTTATTTTAGACAAAAAAATCTTTCATAATCACTACAGGGGCGAAAATGTTAAAATGGGAATTATTAAATTCACGAACAGGAAGGTTAATAAAATTGTACAGGTGATGTCGCAATTAGAATGACTCGCAATGAATTTCATTCAAGTCTAACTGTTTTTGTCCTGACACCAAGATGTTTGAATGGGTGGTTTTAATAATTGGCTTAAATATTAGATTTATGGTTATGAATTTCAAAGTTAGTGAAGCTGTTTTTGACCCGAAGAATAGAAGTTTCATTTAAAAAGTTTAAATGATTTCAACAAATGATGTAAATATGGCGAAAATTATAAAATTAAATAACTAGATTGTATTTAAGAAGAAAATATCGTTCACGATCATCGACGGCATGAAATTTTAATATTGATATAGGATTATCAAAGCAAGGAAGACTGAGGGTAGATAAGTAGATTCTAAATTTAGATTTGGATGAGATGCAAAGAAAATCAAATTGCTTTGTTACTCAGACCAAAAAATATGAATTGAAATGTGTGAAAATTAAATATGAGAAGTTTAAAATAAAATAACCCCCCTCTCTCTCTCTCTCTATATATATATATATATATATATATATAGTTTACAAATGTAAATTACTTAATATGAAACAAAAAAGAGTAAATAAATTTTAGGCGCTAAGCTGCTCACAAAAATATTTGCGGTATATAGATATTTAAAATTAAGATAATTAAAAGGGCAGATGTGACCATTTAATACTCCTCTAACCTGAAATAAGATAGACATATATAAATAAGCAAAAATAGGGTTTATATAAATAAGCAAAAAAAGGGTTTTCCAGTCAATTTCCTCGTATCTATTCTAACCCAGTTTTTTAATTTAGAAAATAAAGATTGTATGAATCGTTTTAAAATAAGTTGGCAACACTAAAAAAATTTCCCTAATACGGCGATATTTATCCCTACTATGTCTATAAAATGTGAGTGTGCAAGGGTTTCGTGTCTCTTTGCTTGGTGGGAGCTAAGTATTTTGTATATATATAGTGTATATGTTAGTGAATAATTATTTAGTTAATTAGTATTATTCTATTTCTGTAACTTAGTATTAAGATTTTTTTCATTCTATTCATCTTGTAATTATGTTAGTTGACTACATTAGTAAACTATCTGGTTTAACTTATCTATTTCACCTAAAATATTTTTCCTCTTCATAATTTTTTATTACTGTCTTGGTGTTATAGCCGACCTCCGGGAGTGTTGCCTGGCTTAAAACATGTTTAACCGGGGTTGGGGGGTCACAACCCCCCCAGTAATCAACTATATCACCTCCAATTCCGTTTTTTGCTTATTTATATATGTCTATCTTATTTCAGGTTAGAGGAGTATTAAATGGTCACATCTGCCCTTTTAATTATCTTAATTTTAAGTATCTATCTATCTATATCTATATCTATATATATATATATATATATATATATATATATATATATATATATATATATAGATATATATATATATGTCTTGCTACAAGAAGTGCCTAAGTCAGTTTTCTCCAAGAGGACTTTGTTTGCTTATGTATTTAAAAAAAAAAATATTATTTTCAATGTAAGAAGTACCCAAGTATGTGCGATGCTTCAAAAGTGTGAGTTTTTTCTAAACCATTGTACAGACTTGGGTACTACTTAGATTGAAAATAATATTTTTTTAAAGAGACATGAGAAAACAAAGTAATCTTGGAGAAAACTGACTTAGGCACTTCTTGTACCAAGTCACACACACACACACACACACACACATATATATATATATGTGTGTGTGTGTGTGGGGGGGTGAAACATCATTTGCTAAAACTGTTTTAAAATTTGAACTGAGACATTTAACAAACATTACATGCATGAATTCAAAATATCGCTGTTTCTTTCCATTCATCGTCGTAAACTTAATGTTTTATTTTTAGCTCGCAAGAGTATGCAATATTTCGTTTAATATGACGAGTTACATCTTTTCGATTGAATGCAAAAAGAATAAATACTTGCAGATTTATAAACTTTGAAGGATATCAAGTTAAATAATCTAGTTTAAAAAATATTTTACAAATTGTTTTACTAGTTTAAAACAGCTTTTCCAAAGAAGGTCTTTTAAGACAGGAATGGTATAGTTAAATTTAAAGTCAAGAATCGGATATAAAAGCAATCAAATTGGTACGAAGCAGAACACCAAGATATTTTATATGAAATATTTAAAATCTGTTTTTTAAAGGATGGTTGGGAAGATTTGATCGAAAAAAAAAAGAATAAGCATGGACAAAATTCGACATCGGCAAATGATGAAAAAACAACTCGCCAACACATCGTAACTCAAGCCAACACATCGTATCGTTGTCGTAAAAAGACGAGGAAATATATGAAGAAAATCATTGAAGATAACATTACCTCAAACCGCTGCGAAAGTTCAGTGTATAGCGTACCAAGGTTTGAAGATTCTGATTCAAGCAAGGTTCAAACAAGGAAGAGGATAGTTTTATTGAAGACCGATCGACGGAGATAACGATGAACGATAAGAGATCGTTAAGAAGGAAATGACAACCAAGAATGGGGGGGGGGAACAGTATTATTGAAAAGAAATTTGCAAAGCCAATTTTCTCTGTGTTCAGCACTAGATGGAAGGAGTTAGGATGCGAGGAAAAGTTTTAGGGGGACACATTTTAAAATTTTTTAAATTTATTGAGTTAAAATTTTGAATTTTTTTGTGATGGTTAACCATATAATTTGTAAACAAAATCACATAATAAAACTTTTCATAGAGTTTTTAAAAAAATTTAAAATTAACAATTCAAAAAAAGTTGGGTAATTAAAATCATAACTCGAAATATTATGTGTCGAATTAAAATTTTTTTTCATTTAATTAAACAGAAATATATATAAGTTTTAATTTTGATTCAGGGTTTTTAAAATATTAATTTTTTAAAAAATTAAAAATTTTTAGAGTAAAAATTAAAAAAAAATGATGTGACTAATTTTTAAAAAATCATATTTTCAAAAGTAAATATTTTTTTGAAATTTGCTGAATTAAAATTAAAGTAAAATAATTGAAAAAGACGTTCCACGTTTGAACCATTTATCTTTAACGGTTCTTGACTTATAACAAATTAAAGACGAGAAATGTGGAAAAACTCATCATGCAGAAAAACGCATTGACAGGTTTAAACAAAGATTGGCTCCTATTAGAATGTTGCTCCCCCCCCCAAAAAAAAAAAAAAAGAAAAAATTAATATCTCCTGTTTTAATTAAGATAGAAACATTATTTAAAGTCGTTTTAATCGGAAAAGAACACAAAATTTTTTAATGCAATCAAATTTTTTTTTCGAAAATTTGAAGAATGTTGTGTCCTGGACCTCCTTAAAAAAGGGGAAATTTTACAGTAGATCATTCAGTTGAATACTGGCATCCATGTTTAGTAAATAGGGTTGGAATCCCTGCTTCCGTAGACGGAAATTTCAAAGTTTTAGTAAACATTTTCATGAAAAATTGGGCATAGTTTGTTACAAAATTGTTTGAAAGAAATTTTATAAGGTCATTCAACTTTATAAATTCCTAATTTATTTTTGACTTTAGTGGAAGCTTCCAATTTTCGTACAATAATACGTCAAAATAACTTCATAAAGTGCGTGAAGCCCAAAAATATTCTAGGCATATACCTTTTACACAACGGACAATTTTTGCAGGTGACGTAGCAAATCATAGGATGATGTCAAAACGTCGTGGACACATGCAACAGACAAGAATAATAGACTTTGTTCAGAGGATATAGAAAGTGACACGATGCTAGTAAAACCACGAATATACTAGCATTGAACAACATGGACATCTTACAACAGAAAATGACCCATTTGCAGCCGCAAACAGTTTTGCAGCATGCGCATAATTTTCTCGTATACCAAAATTATGCAGATTAGTGGGTTCACCTCGGATACTCTTCATTTTATAGGAATTTTTGAGACAGACCACCACAAAATATCATATCAATGGTCGAGAGCATGAGTTTTGTTTATATATAATTGGAAGTGGCAATGCTTTTAATCTTCTCTAGGTGAAAATAGTTTATCCAAGATATAAATATGACATAAAACTGGAGTAATATTTACAATGCACCTTCAAAGCTTAAAATTAATAAAACACCTGCTTAGTTAAAAAAACCATTTTCTTTTTACTTCCGCGAACATGTTGTTGTTATACTTTGTTTTAGGTTTATTGTTGTTTCAAGACGATATCCAAAAGAGCCTTAAGACTTTTAAGGAGAGTAAATAAATAATTATATAATATTAAAAAAAATTAAAGAGAGGCTAATCAGTCATAAAATCCAGAAGAGAACAAAAAACTTTTGATACTAAAAAACATTAGATATTATAACTGGATTCTTGGGCGATGACAGAATGTCATATAATCGAAATCGGAAGTAGGTTACGATGTTGCTTATTCAACATGTGTAAGTAAACCCTGGAGGAAAATACACAAGCTAGTAAGAGCGATTCTAAGCTAAGCTGAAGGAGATGTCTCAGTTCAACAAAATGTTTAAGCTGGATTGCGACCAACTGTTCTAGCTCTTTGTCAGATCAGAATATCAGATGCAATTGTAATTGCAAGCGAATTTTGTTCATCGGAACACATGTTGGTACGATACTGGTCTGCCCCTACCTATAAATTATCGCGGAAAAAAATAGCTTCATATTTTCTGTGTATTATCTAATATATGCTGTTATCTAAGATTTGTATGTTCAAAAATTAGTCTAAAGTCTAGTTTTCCTCTATAAGGTAATATTCCACTATAAGGTAAGTTCCGCTATAAGGTTCCACTATATTTAATGTGACACTATTCCCTCCCTAACTTTCTCATTAAACCAGGTTTTTTAAATGATATGTTTAAAATATGAGCATCAGAGCGAATCGGCTCTAGCTGTTTCTACAATGGATGATCATTTCCAACAAGCGAGTGCGATATCACTACATTTGAATCCGTTTATTATCGTATTGAGAATTTTGAAAGCCGAGCATTTGATAAAATAAAGACTCCCAGTCTTTTTCGCTAGGATAAATATATATAAATAAGCAGTAAAGAAACCCTTCTTGTCCCATAAAAAAGTTCAGTGTGCGGCCAAACGAGCAATCGCATAGAGTAACCATTTCTCACCTCCAGTATTTCGGGAGACCCTATCATGTCCGACTATAAAACAAAATGGCCGTTTAGGTGACAAACGACTCGGAACCCTGCTCGCGGAATCGTTAGAATCAAACGAGATTTCAGCCCATTTACCGGCCTACTTCCATTTACGCGCTGGATGCCTGTAAATGTGACCATTAGTGGAGAAATCTGTTTGGCGCGGGAAAACGCTATTTCTTGACGTTGGGCATTTTCGATATTTACAAGTTTTACAAAAAATTAATAAAGTGGTGAGGATTGATCGAAGGAACGATGAAAGTGACTTGAGTGAATTCAGTCGCGGGGAAAGTGTATAAAAACGCTTTATGTTTTAAGGTAATATCTTCCGATATTTTCGCTTTAACACAAGGACGTCGTTTTCGATCTTGGGGTTTATTGATGTGTCAATAAGCTCTTTTTTTCCGACGGGAATCGATTTTTATACGCTACGTAACATATTATTTAAACCATTTATAGGGTGTTTGATTTTCTATAATGCAGGGAATTATCTCCTTTTTTGCTTAAAGCGTAATCACTTCGACGAAATTTTACCGAGCCGTTAAATTTAAGGAAGCAGACAGCAAATATATAAGTATTGGATAGAAGAAAAATCCAATTATTTTATAAAAAAGATTAAGTAAAATTACCATATTTAAAAATTGTTAATTCCCTGCATTCTCTAAACAGAGTTACAGAACAGCAAAATTTAAAAAAAATTAAGACTTTTTAAAAACGAATCAAAGTTCAGTGATAATTAATGCAATAAAAAAACAACTTGTATTTATTTTTTTAGAGAGACATACAAGCGAATAAACGATCCGTTATATTACGGTTTGATTTGATCATAAGGAAAACGTTTATTTTTCTCGAATGAAAATTTAGGTATTCATAGTATTAGCGGTTTACGCGAGTTTTAACTACATTCAAACTCCGTTATAGCGAACCCGGTATATACCGAACTCACAGATATAACGAACGAGAATTTTGGTGCCGCCGTTTTCCTATTGTACGTAATTTAATTAGTATTGTGTCAGTTTAATGTAATCTATTTTAGTCGATTTAATTCATTAATGATCATTTATAATAGATTTTATAATTATTGAATACACATTGCAACTAATGAGTTATACATTTTGTGACTCTAGCATTTTCCTTAACGGTTCGGATACAGCGAACCACCGGATAAAGCGAACAAAATGTTTCGCTCTTTGAAGTTCGTTATAACGGGGCTCGACTGTATTACATACACCTTGGATCTTTCGTAAATTTAGTAATTCTTCTCATATAGTACCATCAATCCGAATTGGTTTTACTTCTGTCTATAGGGCACTCTATTAATAGCATTTTAAAAATTCCTTCCTGGTAGTTTTGGAGCTTCAGTTGGAAAAATAATGATCGAATCAGTTGAGGGAAATAAGTAAAATAAAATAGCAAATTTTTGCACTTGCAACATCCGAGAACTATCACTATTTCAAGGGACCTGTTATTAAACGAACGCGTCTGCGATACGAACTGTGAGTTCCATTGGTTTAAAAGGAACACCTGCTTAGTAAACGGGTGGATGAATCATGGAGTGCAGATGCGCGCGCACCCGTGTTGCGACAATGTCTTTCAGCTGCTGCACGTTCGTTTATTCAATGTTTAAAACTACGGGTTTTTTTGGTACACGAGTATAACACGCACCCACACTTTTTCGAACTAAAATGTGAAAAAAAGTGCGTATTATACTCAAGATTTTAGTCTACGTATGTTTTGTTTCAGGCTTGAAATAAATGAGTGGAATCTAGAGTGTTTAAAATATTGAAACATCAGGAGTTTTTTAACATTCCCAAACGAAAAACTGCCATTATTTCAATTATATATATTTTGCCTTTAGGGTTTCTAAAACAGTATTCAAAAACAATTCAAATTCCATTAAACACACACTGCAGTGATATGGCGAACTATTAAAAAAACAAACAAAAAAACCATTATTTCCCTAAAAACCGAAAATTGAAAAGCATGCCTTTCACAAGCGACAGAATAAAAATTTCACCCCCGTTCTTGGCAAATCGTAAATTTCAGAGTTTTGAATAGAGAAGGAATTTTTTTTTTTCCGCGGCCTCCATTTATGAATAAAAATCTTTTCGAGTTAAATGTTCGCCTTCTTTGAATTCATTCGGTTATAAATTGCCAACACAGAGAGACAAAAAAAATAAAATAAAGTAAAATAAAGTTAAAAGAAAAAAAATTGTGAATCGTTTTCTTCTCCACCATCTGTTCTCAAGTTATGAAGTAAAAACAGACTTTCTTTTACTCTTTGATTAACTTTCCCCGAAGAATAGTTTGAAGGGAGGAAAGTCCATTCAAATATCTTACAATAACAACTATTCAAATAAATGATAAAAGCTCCTGGAAGGAGTCGGAACAGAAAATATTATTCATTAAGCGAATAATCCATCACACCCAGTTAAATTACATCGCTAAAGAACTGCAATAAACAGGGGCTCATCTCCAATAAATCAAATCAAATAGTTGATGTGTCACGTAAACACTGCCTTTGACTTTTCTAAGTAAGGGCGGGTGATAAAAGCGTAAACAACAAACAGGCTATGATTTTATGCGAACGAAATGCTCAGTCTATATATATAAAACAGTTCCCTGACTGACTGACTGACATACAACGAACAGACCAAACCGCTGGACCTAAAGGGCTGAAATTTTGCATGGCGATTCTTCTTATAGTGTTGTGGTGCACTATGAGAGATTTTAACTCTCTTAGTGCACCCCAACACTAAAAATTCTTCTTAGATTTTTTAAAATTAAATTTTTAATCTGTTTTAGTAACTTTTTTAAAGTTTGCATTTAAAATAATAATTTGAGGGTTATAAAATTTATATCACGAAAGAGATCATAAAAATTTCTTTAAAATGAAATCTGTTTTGAATCTTTACTTCCATTTTCTGATTTTTGGTGAACTTTTAAAGATTCATTTTTATAATTTAATTTATTAAATGCTGATCACGTATTTTCAATTTCTGGTACTTTAAATAAATTTATCGTCACGTGCATAACAATTAAATAGACAAAAAATATTTTTTTTCTTGCTAATGAGGCAGACGAGTGGATATTATCCAAAAAAATATTAAAACACAGTAAAAGATATGTTTCTCAAACTGTGCTATATTAACTGTACTATATTCTTTAGTATTAGATTTAATATGAATATTTTCTTCTACATTATTTTGTGTATAAAAATATCCTTACGATTTTTTTGTAAATATATATATATATATATATGTCAGACTCTCGTCTCCCATTCCTAAGTGGAATTGATGAACGTGTGTAATAGCGTCTTCAATAAGCATCAAAAGAAGCGCAAACAGGTGTCGAGAGCCATACACCTTTGGAAACCCTTGACAATAGGAGGTAGTCAGCTCATTTAGAATGATTAAGGAAACACAGCGGCGCACGTCATCTAAGGTAGGAACGGTGGACAATGAAACCCACAATAGGTGGTCTGCGTATCGCGGATAAAAAAGGCCGATTGTCGTTCGAGAAAGGGAGAAGGAGGCATAAAAGACAGACGCGAGTAACGAACGAGGAGAATGGATTCGGACTGTTGAAGGGTCAACACGCTTACAGGAGACGGGGAGCTCGTCGGACTTGGAAAGAATGAGCCCGGCTCTCACGAGTATTGTTAACGTTCGTCGGAACGAAACTTTGTAAATGACGTATTTAACCAAGATTTTAATGTATTAATAAACCCAGATGTAAATAAGAGTTGGTGCTACAGTATAATTCCTTCTACATGATAATGATTTGTCGGATCACGACTATAAAGGTTAACAATATATATATATATATATATATATATATATATATATATATATATATATTACATAAATTGTATACATTGATCATCGTATTTATTATAAATATATATATATATATATATATATATATATATATATATATATATATATATATATATATATATATATGTATATATATATATATAAATATATTTATTTATTTTTGACATTAATTGCATACATTGACCGTTGTATTTAATTTGAATGTACTCCGTAGCGATGTGCAGGTTTTCAGCTAGTGCTAAGCATATAATGTCTAAAACGTTGAGCTATAACGCGGGGAATCGTGGCGTGTTCCTGTAGCCTCAGCTACTTTGAGGGGCTTGAGCTGCTGACTCAGGTTCTGTCCTCGTACCAGGTCTTCCCACCAGGAGTACGAAAAAGTATATTAAGATGGCGTAAGCCGGAATCATGCACGAGAAAGCTCTGCACAACTTCACAGATTGAGGTAACAGGACCTCAAAGACACGCAGTTGTTATTTTATTTCTACTTCAACATTCTTAATTTCGTTATTCATGTTGTTCCGTTTTCCTAGGTTCGATAGGATTGAATAAAATCTCTTCAGAAAGTGTACACAAAATAAAATTTATTATTCTGTAAATTCTTCAGGCGCATACACAGATTCAAACAGAGAGCACGTAACAACTGTCTTCTATACAGCAGAAAATTCTAAAAACGTAAGTCAGGATAACAGTCTTCACTACACGCCTAACGCACTTTCAATACATTCAATTCTCAGCAGAAAAGAACACTGAGTTCCAATGCCAATGTCACTTAAATTTATAGACTTCCAAAGCGCCCTCTATTGGTCAACCAGCTAGATATCACTAGATTATTCCAGAAAGGTCTAGAAGGTTGGTGACCATTTGACACCATATCGCCAAATTTGGCGACCAAAATAAGTCACCAAATCCATTGCCAATTTGGTGATAACTCTCATATTTGACGAGATTACCATAGATTCATAAAATTCGTAACAATATTTTAGCCAGCAACAGATGTTGATCTCATGATTTAATTACAGTAATTTTTTTAACAAAATCCTTCTGAATTTCGATGTTTGATATTCTTACAAACTATCGCTTTATAAACAGTTTTTCCTATCCTAAGATTATCGGTAGATGCTCTGTTCCATTATTCAATTTCTAATGGGTCCTTCAATACCTCGTATAGCCACAGACCATGATGGTTGCGAGATAAAATCCCTGTTAATTCTTTAAACAAGTTCTTTCTGAGTGTTAAAGATTTGAAACTTTTACAATAAACCTCTTCACACAATTTTTTTTATATACTATGATATAATGCAAGTCTTACGACATATTAAAATACATAAGTGATATTAAAATAGCTCTTAACATTTTCAGTATGTTTGGTCTAAAATATGAAATAGTTTCTTTGTGTAAATTGTAAGCAATAATAATCATAGAACTGGCTCTGCTTCTGTTTATTTCAGGGAAACCGTGTTCTCCCAAATTTGTCGATGCTGTGCACAATTTCCACTATTACAAAGACACTCGGAAAACAAAAATTCACAGTTCCGTTAAATATACTGTGAAAATTAAATTGGAGACTATTTTCGCAGAAATAATCAAAATTCTTTAATCAGGCGGAGAAGTATAAGGTGTAATATTCTCTGTAGACAATTACAGATATGACTTCGCATATCGCTCACTCCTTTCAACAACGTCATATCTGAAAAATTGGCGATTTTCAGTTATACCTGTTTTCAGAATGCCCTGAAAGAGTAGTATATTCCTACAAGATCATCATTTCTCACCGCTCAATATTTATCCACTGGAGAACAGAATTAAAAAAATATTTTCAATACATTTCAATGTACTTTTAAACTTTAAAATCACTCTCCTGAAAAATCACGTTTTTGGAGACATGACTTTGTTGAAAAGAGTGAGCAATATGTGAATTGGCCAAAGAAACGATCACGCTTAACATATCAGGGCTGGTTTCAGAGTTTTTCATGCATTCCTTCATGACGTTACAAGTATTTAAAAGTAAGGATTGTGTATTAGTTATTGACTCCGATGAAATGTTTATAGGGGTGCAGTTAGCAATTGCTTTTCTTAAAGTAGTTTAGAGAGTTAATAAATACAAAAAGCAGCATGCCAAGGCTTTCTTTCCAGAACCTAACGCTCGTCTTAGTCCTCCTGCATTCATTCTGTTTCATGCATAAAGTACAAAATACATTGATTCAACTTTCTGTTTTGTTTGTAGAAAATAAAAACATTTTTAAAATTAATAGTTACAAAGGTACTGTAAGACTATACTAACCTCAGCTAACGAGGACCATTGGCGACCGCCAATCACAAAACTTTCGCCAACTCCCGAAGACCCAACCGGGAGAGTGGCAGAAGGCGAACAGACCCAGAGTGGAGAAGGCTGGCACAGGCGCGTCACCTGTGTATTGCTACGACTACTAACGAGGGTACTTTTAGAACGTTAAATAGGATTTACTTAATAGTAATAGCTGTCTCTAATTGTATGTATTTGTGTTGTGTGTGTGTGTGTGTATAATAAACGTGATTGTCCTAGAAAAAAAGTTGTCCTTTGTGTCCTGGATCC
Organism: Dolomedes plantarius; assembly: GCA_907164885.2. Classification (NCBI taxonomy): domain Eukaryota; kingdom Metazoa; phylum Arthropoda; class Arachnida; order Araneae; family Dolomedidae; genus Dolomedes; species Dolomedes plantarius. Next base: position 30,427,220 of record OU015496.1, on the reverse strand, counting down.
TTGGTTCTTGTGAAACAACACGTGGATAACAAAGCAAAATGGCGACCGAAGTGAAGGAAGCATAACTGGTACAAAATACTTTTTAAAACACATCATACACACAAAACTTCAGTGATGTGTTTTGAAGGAATTAATCCTTCATCATGCTATAAAAAGCGAATCAAGCAATCATCTCAGAGGCCTCGTTTACAAATAATACATTTTACTCTCTGCCTATACTACTTATTTCACGGATGTGCGGCCCGTGGGATTTTACGAATTTATTAGTGTGGCCCTCGAACGTGAAAGGTTGAAGACCCCTAGTATAAACTAAGATATTCAGTTGATCGATCAGCTGATAGATTTGTGGATGTGCTCGAACGCGTAGTGATACATGGATGACCTCGTTTTGTAATTCCATTTGAGAAAATGTTAAAATTCGATTTTGATTCTTGGGCCTGTTTAGGGTCACAAAGCTTAATTTTGTACAGGACATTAGTAAGTCGGACAAAATAAAATAGAAACTAGAGAAACCATTATAAATCTCCTGATTTTTTTTCGATCTTAAGGGGACTCACGACCCTTAAGTCGAGGAAATAAGGCATATTTTCATACATTTTGACTCTTTGTAACTATTTCAATTTACTCCCAATTTTTAAAAATTTTATGTAAATGATAAATTGATATATTTATTTTAAGAAACAAATTTTCAACTCTAAAAATAATTTTAAATAATTTTTTTTTAAAATGCTTTAGATATACCTTGTTTTTTTAAGTATTTTTATTGTATACTGGCTTGCGCGCAGAACTATGAAATCAATTTTACACTTAAATGTATAATCCTGTTTTATATTTAAAATACATAATTCAAAACACAATTGAACATAAAACATTCAAAATTAAAATATTTTTTCAATTCTTTAAAACTGCTCAAAATATACTTAAAATTATCTTAAATTTTTGCATTAACTTACCGTTGAAAAAATAACAAAATGTGCAGTGATTGCAATAATTCCAGTTCAGACGCAATAAAATAACATCATTATGCAGTGATAAAAATTTAATGGAATTATGTTTCATAGTTTTTGAGATATCAGTTGCGGAATGATGCAAAATTGCATTTTGAGAAAAATGAGTTTAAAATTTTTCTTACCATAAACTTGATCAGTAATTAAATATTTAGAATGTCAATATCTCCGGAACTAAGCGGAATATTTTCATCCGGTTTGCTTTATTTTGTTCAGAAATGATCAGGCTTTAACATATATTTTTTTTTAAAAAATCGAATGTTTTAAAGATTTAAGGGTAGTGTGTCCCCTTAATAGTTTTAGGATATTTCTGCAAACAAGACCTATGGCATTCATTTGTTTAGTCATAAAACATATGCCAAACTCGAGTTGCAAAACTCTGTATTTCCAGAAAGGGAAATTAATGGTATAACAGAGTAAAGAAAATTTCATCTAAAAATGAAAGTAGTTGTAAACCGGATAGCCGTGACCCGATGTATAAGTAATTCGTAGTATTAATGTAAAAACGGATAAAAGGCTCTATTTGCATCTCGTTTAATATAAGATATATACAATAATAATAATGTACACGAGTTTGTTCCGAAGAACCCTCGTAACATCAATTAGGGAAAGCGGGGTTCATAAAATGAAGTTCGAACGAGACCTCCCGTCTGTTAGATTTTCCCACGCTCTCTCCGTACGTCAATACCTCATCAAGGTATTGACGTACGGAGTCTGTAATCCTCTCGTCTAATAGTCTTTCGTTCATTTATATCTTTTTCTTCGGCTAGTTCTAGAAACATCTCGAAAGTCCCATCGCCTTATGTGTCATAAAAGAAACCTTGCGGTTTTTCGTCACACCTGGCCACTTCCCGTGTCTGCGGTTCCTTTTGTCAGCTCGGCTCCCCGAGGACTTACATCGTATCTTTTTGCGCTGATGATCTTTTCCTAACTAGTTCTAATGATCTATCGATCTTCTTTAAGAATGACACTTTTTCCACTTAGGGAAGTGGACACCACACCATTGTATGTTTAACGGCTTGTCCGATTCATTTAAAAAATAGTCACATCTGTACCGTTTTTTTTCAAGTTAAGGATGAGCCTAGCTCCACTATATTGTGCGAGCCTGACAATAGTTACAGTAAAGACCCATAGGAAAGATTATTCACGTAGACTTAATTTTTCTCTGTATTTACGGAGATCGACACATGTGAATTTACATTTATTATTTCTGTATCCCGAGTTTTAGCAGTATAGGGATGAAAATGCTGTATGATTTTTTTACTTATTTCTTGATCATATAAGTTTTAGTTTCGGGATCATTGGAGATAACTGCGATGATATTAAAGTGATTTTCTTATATTAGGGTTGACTAACTATGAGCTGTAAACAGTTGCGATCGATTTTCTTGATCTAACAAACCTTAGCGATCGGCTAAAAGTATACAAATTTCGCTTTGCTACGTAACAGATTAAATATCAAATTAAAACTTAAGAATAAATTTATATAACAGTCGTACATAAATACGCTCTTATTTTAACACGAGAAGCTCGATTTTATTTCTAAAAATTCTATGCAAGGCACGAGTTTCTTATATTATATTTTCAGTTTTAAAATTCAATATTTCCCTTATCTTGTTTAGAATCGAAATTTCTTTTGAGGCAAAATTACAATAATTTCATCAACCTTTCTTGAAATCATAAGTCTCAAAACGTTACCTGCATAGTAAGTGGTAATCTTTCACCAATACGCAGCGTAGTTCTGAATTATATAACAATTACTTTGCTTGCAAATGATTAAATTAGATTTCGGAAAAGGTCAAAGGATCATAAAGGATTTAGTTTTGGGCGAAGTATAAAATTAAAATTGAAAATATAAAATACGAGCTTGTGTTCTATCGACCGAAAAATCTTCCCTCGATCTGTCTGTTGGCCATTCCTTTTAAGCGAACAGAATTAGAACAATTCAAGGAGTGCAAACTTTCCTCGATCTTTTATGGAAAACAATTATATACAGTGAAACTTCTCTGTTGCAGGCAGTCATGGTCCGAAAAAAAGTGGCTGTTTGGAGGAGTGGTCGCCGAAAAGAGGTTTCTTCCATTATATTAGCTCTGTAGAGTCTTTAATCGGTTCTGACCGAAATAGGCCGTTTAGAGGGGTGGCCGTCAGATAGGGGTAACACGCAAGAGAAGTTTCCCTGTACATATAAAATCTGTATTTAATTGCAGCAATAATTTTTCTGTCTATATAAGGGATTCCCCAGTTACTCACGCATTTCCAGGGGGTACGCTTGATATTATAACGTCACGTGTTTTGTGCGGTTCCCACGATCCGCGACGAGCCTTCCACAGCTGCAAGATTTAAAAAGCGCAGGCTATGCATGCCCCTGCATTCTGGAATTCTGTGGATGATTAAAGGGCTATCACATACGGTTTCACCACCGACGTCAACATTCCTGGGTTTCTGCTTGTTAACCCCTCGTCTTCATCTTTGCCGGCAAAAATCTGGAATCGGCTGCCCTTTCTCTCATAAAGATGTCTATCAGGGTCGTCAGTCAGAACACGCTGACGTTATAGAAGCGATATGTTCCAATAAAAACGCCATCGAGTCCAAGGCTGTCATCGAGCGCGGAATTTCTCGTTCCCCCTCGGAAAATCCAGCAATTTCTGAGAAGACACCACGCCATCCGCGTAGACCTGAAGGGAAATATAGTCAGAGACTTTGTGTTTTGAGAGAGATTGTCATGTAACATCGAGCGAGATAGACGTGTAATTTTTTAAGCTCCTGATTGGGACTAGATGGGTCCCGGAGAGTGCGAAGTTAAACCTGCACTTCAGTTAACTAAACATGTTGTACCCTTTTAATGTTAAATTATTTTTGTAAATAAATTTCCTTGTTAAGTTTCTGTTTAAGAATTGGCCTTTTCATTATAATTAGGACTCTGTCTTTCTTGGTCATGAATTCAATAGTAGTAAATTTAAAAAAGCCTCAGAGATTAGCCTTAACCACCTATCGTGATGCCACAATATAAAATATTGAAAACCACCGATCTATCTGTTGGCCATTGCTTTTCAGTGAACATAATTGGAGCAATGCAAGGAGTGAAAAATTTCTGGCTGCAATATATTAAAGTGAAAAGTACATTAAAATTGTGAATAGACGAATATATAGGTTTTTTTTACGTACATTACCAATTCTGTTTTCTAATCATAATCGGACCGTATGCTGTGCAGGCCTGGTATAGAGCAGATGCACCGTTGTCTGAACGAGTTGTATAGATCTTTATTGCAAACCAATTTTACCCGAAACTGAATAATATGTTAAATCTAGTTTACAATACCCTATAACTTAAGAAAAGAAATCAGAAGTTTTAATACTGAAATTTATAAATTAGAGATGCATTTAGAAGGAAGGAGATTTCTTTGAATTAAATTCATACCCGGTCAAACAAAAAAAATTCTAGATTGCGCGTACTTATTAAAAAGGCCATCATTTTACTGTAATTTAAACTCCATTAAATTCATATGGCGTTTTAATATCTTGAAAATTTTCACCAAAGGCTGGGCGTTGAATGGCATTACTTCCTTAGAAAACAAAATAGGAGATACTTTTGCAGATTCCCCTCGTATGTAGAAACTTAACAAATGATCTTTTTTCATCTCAGTTTCTTCTCTTAAGCAATTAGTTTTCCCCTTTTCTACTCGCAGCGGATGTTGTTTCTTTTGTGTGTCAAAGCTCACTATGGCGTCTTTCCAAATGTTGCCCAGAAAGAAGCAAATAATCACGAACAAAAACTTTTGCCGAGTGATTATATTTCATTGCATTGAAGTCCAGTGATTTTTGACAGGAAACTCGAAATGAAAGAGGCTAATTCTGCTGTGTCTCATGAAGAGTGCAAGGAGAAATTATATTTTCTAGTAGCGCTATAATTGACGAGATCATGAAAAAAAAAACTGATATCATATCGTTAAAAGTTTTTTATTGTAATCATGATAGATAGATCTTTGAATGATAAAAAGAAATGCGGAAAAAGGGAAAAAAATCTGATTCTGATATTAATTTTTTTCCGCTATATCTAATTTATTTAAGTTGAAAGATTAAATGACCTTTTTTTTGGAGGGGGGGGGGTTGTTTTTCTTCATTTTAAAACAGCCCTATTTTTAATATTTGTTTAACCGCAACTCCTTTTATCTAAAAAGTTCCTGAAGATTCCGATGTAAAATAAAATTTGAAATTGACGCATAATATCGAATAAAAAGTTGTGAGGGGGAAATTCGACAGGCAGCGTGTTTCACGTTGTTGGGTTATTCAGTTATTAGAATTCCAGCTTCGAAGATTTACGTATAATTCTCGATCCTGGCAAACGGTCTTTTCACTGGCGTCAGACAGATGGATAATAAGAGACAAATAAGAAGTATCCTACAGGTCCCTTGTTATTCCATAGTTGAGGTAAATTCAGTATCGTCGAAAAGAAAAGGGACAAACCAGCATAGATCATGCGCATCTTGCGTCGTTTGCCTGAAAAAGAAAGGGAAAGGAATAAGGGACGGATGGAAATTGGATAAAAAAGGACTTCAACAACAGGCTATTTCAGCTGGTAGATCCTCATTCTCAAGGTTAAGAGACACGGTTTCAGTTCTAGATCGTGGCAGAAAGTGCTTTATAATAGCGTAAGACCGATGGAAAGAATAAGGAATAAGGGAGTGATGGAATTTGGAAAATAAAAGGATTCCATGACAGGCTTTTCAGCTGGTAGATCATCATTCTCAAGGTTAAGACATACGGCTTCAGTTCTAGATCGTGGCAGAAGGTCCTTATAATAGCGTAAGACCGATGGAAAGAATATGGAATAAGTGAGTGATGGAATTTGGAAAAAAGGACTCAAATGACAGACTGTTTCAGCTGGTAGATCATCATTCTCAAGGTTAAGAGACACAGCTTCAGTTCTGGATCGTGGCAGAATGTCCTTATAATAGCGTAAGAATGATGGAAAGAATAAGGAGCCGCTATGAAGTATGTGTTAAATATTCATGGTGCAGAAAAATTCGGCAATTTATTAAACAAATATGTATAGTCCAAAACCACATGGTGTTTGACCCCAAAAATAAATGTGGGAATATGAGAGAAATCAAATGTGGGAAAAATGACAGTTCCCCATATCACTGGGACATTTTAATTAGTAGAATACCGTTTCAGTGTTAAGAGACCAGTGTTTTATTCCTTGAAGACTGTCCTTTTTATAAGTCTTTGTAAGTATATTTTATCTTTTATACGTCCGAAATTTTCTATCGCTGTAGGAATCTTTCTTTACTGGATATGCTTCATCCTGATTCCTTTTACGCCACCTAAGACTGATGCTGTTTGATACTGAATGTTAAAAGATAGGTAATTTTACTGAGTGTAAAGGTATATGGAAAAATTCCCCTAAAGAACATTCTCAAAGGACTGTAGTTCGAAATCCATGCTGCAATCTGATAAAATCCGAAACGCCCGCTACTAGTTAGTCTGCTACGTGACAGGATTGATAAGATTTTGATAGCTAGGATATATGTTAAAAATATTACATTATATAACGTCTAGCCCCGTGTGAAAGAAACGTTATATTTTCTAAATAGGGAATGAAAATTCTAAATGCAGACTTATTTAGAAGCTATAAATTGTTTTAGCCAATAAAAGAGTAATACTTACTATTTTTCCTTTCTGGTTATTGCTCTGTGGTAAACGGTATAAGGTAAAATTTTTAGAAGCTTTGCAAATTAAAAGGCTGCTTGAACAAAAGAAAGAAAACAATCATTTCGTTCTCGAGCATTATCTTAATAATTTCCTGTTGATTTGGCGATCAGAGTTGTTTTTATGAATGTTGCAATTATGTTATGAAGTTGTTTTTTGGAAGCTCACCGTAGCTCCTTTCAGAATATTTCATAGAATAATGCGAATAATATCGTGAACAAAACTTTTATTGGCTGATTGTGTTACACCGCAATGAAGTCCAGTGATGTTTGACAAGAAACTTTCAATAAAATAGGGTTACATAGGGCTACATTTGTAAAAGTTATTTTTAGTTTTTCTAGTACAGCCAAAATTGACAGGATAAGGAAAAAATACGATGCAATTAATTTAAAGGATTTGTCGTAGTAATTATAAAAGATCAAAGCAATGAAATGAAGAAATGAAGGAAAATAAAGGGTATGCGCCTGTTTTATTTTCTAACACAATAGAGAACTGACTTATTGTTTGCATTTTCGAATGCAAATTTAAAAAATGTATTTTAATTATCAAATCAAAATGTAACCACACTACAATTTCATAATAAAGGTTAAACTACTGTTGATAGAAGCCATTAAATTTTGAGTGACAATTAAGTTCCATGTACATTCTTTTTTGAATTTGAATAAGTAATTACAATAATTAAATATTTTTGTAATAGTAATTTTATAAATAAGGTATAGAATTTCAACTATTAATGACCAATTATGAAACATTTAAAATAATATTAAAAAAGTATATGTAATAAATATGTAAAACATGAAGGAGCCAAAAGATAAAAAAATATTAAGTTAGGAGTATCGCTTTTGGAAAAAGATACCAGTTTCCATTTATATCTTACCTTCAGAACAAGTGATAATTATACATTATTAGATATTAAAAAGCCAGATATTAAAAAGATAATTACCATTTTGAGTGGAAAAGTAAGCTAAATTTAATACCTTTTTAATTAAATGTTCTCTTTCTTCTTAATTTTTGAAAATGTGTCCATACTGACGAGTTTCATAAAATTGGAGCATTAAATTGCTTCCTAGAAAATATTTTCTGTAAATGTAAAACCTTTTTATAGTCATACTAAAACTTCTCGCCATATCAGTGGAATTCGTCGTCGAGGCCTGCGTTTAAAAGCTAATGGTCGTCCGTAGAATACTCGAAGTATCGTTATCCAAGCTGAACATTTTTAAGGAAGATGTACTCAAGAAAACAGTAATTTAACATAACATACATATATTAACAAAACACACAAATATTAAAAAATAGTATTACAAAGGATATAAACGGGGCTAAGCCTAGCTGCTACATTCTAATCCTCCTTTCAAAACTAAACCATTTTCGTAGAGACTGTTCGTTTTCGCGCCATCTTGGCGACATCCCAACAACTTGCCACCACATTTGGCCTTGTATATTTTAGTATTTAAATGGTTATAAGTCTTACACTTATTATTAGGAAATTGCCATAGTGATTAACCAGATGACTCGCCGGTAGGTAGCTGCATATATGTCGAAAAACACATGTCACAGCGTACTATCTGTATGCTGTGTCACCCCCCCCCCCCCCCCCCCAGTGTACATGTCACAGTGTCACTCTGTATTTAAACACCGAACATAAACGCAGAAATTATCGAAGTGTATCATGAATGCTAGGACTTGTAAAATATTCAGGGAGCATCTACAGTACTCTGAAACCCTGATATCGACCTTATTATAACCTCCCTAGCATGGCACGAGCAACAATTACTAGAGCAGTGGAGGAAAATCATTTCCAAAAGCGTGATTGCTCGACATTTTAGCTGGCGATTTGCCGGACCTAATGGCTAGGGCGCTGGCATCCGGTGCCAGAGTTTGTGAGTTGGAATCCCACTGTTGGCAGGGACGTTTGTGTCCATTCGGAATCGTTTTTAACACTCGATTACTAACCTTGTATCCATGAGATACCCGGTAACTATTTTTGCTGACTGCAAGTCCATCCGCAGAGAGGGAGGTTGCTTCCCCCGCCTATCTTCGTAGCAAGAGGGGTGCCAGATGTCAGTTTAGTTTTCGTTCTTTTAAAGTAAAGGTTATTGACATCACAAGCCTTTTATCTCTCAGGTATGACGACAGCAGATTCGTAAGTATTTTTGATCCAATCTGATTTTTTGTTTTGTAGCTGTATTTTTGTGGATTGTTGTTCATTCCAAAATGTTTTATTCAACCAATTTGGAAATTTATGCAATGTTTTATTCAACCAATTTGGAAGTTTATGCTGGAAAGCAAACGGACAGGCCATACGAATTGAGCAACAAGAGCACGGACATAGTAGAAAGATTGATTACTCCCATCTCTAACACCGGACGTAATGTCACTGCTGATAATTGGTTCAGTAATGTCTCTCTGCTCCAAACCTTACGAGAAAATTTTTCCGTAAATAAAAGGCAAAACAATGCATACCTCTAGTTATTTACCCCCCTTTACCTTGAAATAATAGTGTAAAAATTGATATATCATGGTTTTTATGTCATGTATCTCACAGATACGACGACAGCAATGACGTAAGTTTTTTGAGGATAGTAATGGAGTGTTAAGCAGTAGGCTACGGTCTAATGAACCCTCGAGAAGTAAAAGTTTACGTTAGTGCTCCACACCAAGCCATAGCTAGCAACTGACAACGTACAGTGATTCCAGCTCTCAAAAGGTAAGAACTAAAGGTTTAACTGAATTGCTGGACAAACTTAAGTTTGCTTGAAGACAATTTTGCATGGGGCACATTCAAATAAGAGGGGTCATTTATGCAAAGGTACTCGTCCCCAGCAACTTAGGCCTTCCCCGCCAGCGTACGTATGGATCATTCTAATCTCAGCATAAGAAAGGTACATACTTATTTTGTACACTGAAGATGTCTATTTTTGCATAAGTGATTCCTGTTATTGGAGGCTGTTAATGGGCACGGTAGCCCAGTTGGCAAGAGCAGCGGTCCAGTGATCTGAACTTCCCTGGTTCGATGCTCGTCGCTGCAAATCTACCACCGTGTTCCCTAATGGCGGCCGGGGCACGTAAAATAGGGCGTGGCTACAATGTACTCCAAGTCCTCAAATTTACCTCTGGAGGTGTGGGGTCAAGTGTTCCGGTCTCGTCATTTGACTCGGTTCAAAATTATGGGACCGGTCATTTAGCCAAGTCGGACTCCGACCCTAGTGGTGCTAATTCAAAACAGGAGCCGCACCTTCATCGCCCATAGCCTTTGGACTTGATCTGATGTTGATGTCGGTCAAGGGGCATAAGCAACAACAACAACAAAGGAAGTAACATCCTGCGTGATAACGATAATTTCTTATAAAAGTAAATTTATCTTTTTCAACTCATTACTGGTAAGGACAAATAGATAGAGCGTATCATATTGATATTCTGTTGTTCATAACTAATAAGTTATGAGTCTTTTAGGTTCAAAACCATCCTCATGTCCTGTTTTAGATATTTTTTCATTGCATATTTTTCAAGTTGAAAATGTTCTTTATCCCTAGAAAATAAAATTTTGTATCAAAACAAACCATTTCAATATAAATTCCCACGACAAAATTTTACTTTACTTCCACATGAATAATTAAAATTGTTGTTACTTGTAGAAAAAGAAAATATATCCTAGAATACGAAATGTGCGAGGTGCCAAATAACCCGTAAAGAGTCCTTGAGGGTCTCTTGGTTTGATGGTTTTGTTATGTATGGTTTTAAACTTTCATTTAACACCACACATAACAAAACATATAACAAATAAAATTTGACTGAAGTTAATACCGAGTACAATTAATAAAACCTGTCCAGCACTGCCAAGATGTGCTCCATTCATATCAAACCTAGGAATCTAAGTAAAAACATGAACAACAAATTTTTACATCGTTCCCCGGGGGTCACGTGGTATCGATGAGGGCCAGTTGAACTCCACCCACACAATTCATTCGATTCACAACATCACTAGTAGTGCTGCTCGAGTTTGTAAAGAACATGTGGCTGGTTTTGAACTCAACCGACTCGTATAACGAATATTTAAATAATAGACATTATTGTGAAAATTTTAGAAAATTTTCGCTGCAAATAGCCAATATTGAGTTCAAAAGGAAGTAAACTCCGGTTGCAAAATAAAGAAAATACTCGATGATATTTCAAATCGGCTGATTTCAACCATCCCCTAAAACACTGCTATCATCTTCATAGTGTATAATCAAAGATGAAAGGCGCATAAAAATGTGTTTTCCTAACGCCTCTGAATACACAAGGAGGGATTCTTCTAAAAAATTAATACAATTAAAATGGACTCAAAACAAAGTAACCCGCAATCTTTGTGCTACCACATTTATTTCTGCAAGCGAAGAACAGAAGTCCGAAAAAAAAAACAAAAATCGTATCGTGGGGTTTGCTGTTACAACACATTATTATTCACTCCCACAAAGGTTGAATAAAGGGAGAAGTAAGACTTAAAAGGAGGCGATTTTTCTCTCCTTAAGGAGTATAAATTAACCTTAACTAGACCGCTTTTATGAAAGAATAAGGGATAACCCCTTCGCCTTCCAAGATAAGAGCATAATATATAACCCCGACCAGAGTAATTCTTTTCTCTAGTACATGCTCTCATTTTCTTTAAAAATAGCCTGTGTATTTAAACCTGAGCTGGCAACAAGGAAAGGTATTTTTAAATTACTGTCTAGAGTCGCAGATTAACGTATGCGTATTTTTTAATAATAATATTCATAATGAATATAATTTCGAATAATATTTTAATGTACCCTTAATGTGAACTGGGAGTTTAAATCTTTTGTGTTGCAAATACGAGGTAGCTTTTTTAAAAAGAAATATCTTTATTAAAGTTAAATGTTGACCAAGATTTTGATTTTATGTACCGTCAACCAGGTTTACTTTGCCCACCAGGGTAACTTTTCCCATTAAAAAAAAAAGTTTGCGCGCTAAACAGCGGTTAGTGAAATGGCATTGAGTGCTCTGCAAATAACGCAGGCCTGCAACCAAAAAAGTGTTTAGAAACCAATAGCTGATACTGATAGATTTTTGGACGCTGATTTCAGGAAAAATAGTAAAAAAATTCCATGACGTACCATTTTTTCAAAAAATTTAAAATTGAAAAAATTGAAAATTTTACAAATTGAAGATTTTGATTTTCCTAGCCACCAATCGATTGTATTAATTTAAGATGGGGATGAGCATATAATGTCATCAGTCGTCATTACTGGAGAAAACTGGAGATTTTTCTGTCTCTGGTGCGAAAAAAAACGAAAAAAAGAAACAATCTAAAGAATCTGCCGAACTCTTAGGCTCTAGGCTAAAGCAAAAGAAATTATTGGCTCCTGGTACCTCTTTCTTATGGTTCAGTAAAACAGAAACAGATTTCGTTCCATACTTTTCTCAAGACAGTGGCTTGGTTTATTGTAGCAATGTCCCTGTATTGATGGAGAATTTTAATATACAGTATGACGTGAACGAGTGGAGGCTCTTTGTTGACTCCTCAAATAGAAGCCTCAAAGCAGGGCTTCTGCCTAATGGCAGCAAGTATGTTTCAGTGCCATTAGGACATTCTGTGTACCCGAAAGAATCTTACGAGAATTTAGCTTTGATTCTTACCCATTTCAAATATAAAGAACATTGATCGATGATATGCGGCTATCTAAAAGTGCCTTCCATGCTTCTTGGACAACAAGCTGGAAACACCAAGTACCCTTGCTTCTTGTGTGAATGGGACAGTCGCGATACAAAGAATAATTGGATCAAAAAGGAGTGGCCGCCAAGGAAAGCATTAACGCCTGGAATTGAAAATGTAGTAAAGGAAAGTTTGGTTGATCCCAGGAAAGTCCTGTTGCCTCCACTCCACATCAAGCTTGGCTTGATGAAACAATTTGTTAAAGCTCTATCAAAAGAAGGAGAGTGCTTTAAATACCTAGGCAACAATTTTCCAGGACTGTCGAAAGCAAAAATAAAGGAAGGTGTTTTTGTAAGTCCAGATATTTGGAAACTTTTTAAAGACGAAGTGTTTGAAAGTAAAATGCTTTCGAGGGAAAAAGAAGTCTGGAGAGCTTTCAAGGAAGTTGTCACAAAATTCATCGGGAACGTTAAGGACCCCAACTATAAATCCTATCGTGGAAAACATGTTAATGAAATTCAAAGTCTTGGTTTGCTCAATGAGTTTGAAAGTGCATTTTTTAAATTCGCTTTTGGACTACTTTCCCTTTTTGGTGCAGTTAGTGATCGTGGTGCAATTAGTGAAGAACAGGGTTAAAGATTTCACCAAGATTTCAAAGAGATGGAGCTTAGATACCAAGGTAGATGGAAAGTCAATATGATGGGGACTACTGTTGGATGCTACACAGAGAAGTCCCGCTTACTGACTACAACATACTAAGTGCCAAAATGAGCTTTCAGGAAAAAAGGAAAAGAAAGCATTAAGGATGTATTAAAGATTGGTAACCATTAAATGTTCTAATTAATATAATTTCTAATTAATATATATTTAGCAAATCATTTCCAATTGTTTGATATATTAATTCATCCGTAAATTAAACACTTAAAATATTTTGAAAAGACCTTCTTCTCTCCAGAATATGTACAGTAGGCTTTCTTGTCCATATATTCAAACCCATTTTGTGAAAAATCCTTACGTGATTGAGAAAAATTGATGTCATATTTGAAATCAGCACACCAAATAATATAAAATTCAGTCATTTCATTGCAAACACTTTTCTATGACTCAAATTTTGCAGGCCTGTGTAATCAGTGCTGTAAGTTGTAATGTTAGCAAGAGTGAGGCAGGAGTTTTTCATTTAGTGATAGCTTATCAGTGTGAAACTAATCAATTTGTAAAGTGACTGTGAGCAAGCAATTTGAGTATCTTAGCAACTCTGATCTGTGAAGCCCATAGGGATAGCTGATAAGTTTTTCAAATTATTCCTATTTGCGTTGCATATAATAACCATTGGAGGGATATGATTGCAGAATTTTTATTACCTTAATTTTCATGTCATTGTTTTGATGGGCAATGTTACCCCATGATCCATAGGAAAATTGGGGTTATTTTGCCCACCTCTCACTAGCTGTGTAGACTGACTCGAGCAGCGAGGAGGATGCTGACATTTCTACTCATGACTCAACCAGTTCTGATGCAGAAAGAACGATGGAAACGGAACAAAACATTAAAATTGATGAAAGGTCCCTAAACTTGCAAGCAGGAGACTTTGTGGTTGTGAAATTGCTCGGAAAAAAACCTTTGAAGCATTTCCTGGCAAAAATTTTAAACATTTGTGACGATGATGACCTGGAAGTTACCTATCTGAGAATTTAAGGGAAGTCGTTCACATTTCCTGAAAAAGTGGATGAATCCAGCATTTCTCTGACCGACGTTGTTTTCAAAACCCCACCTCCAAGGAAACGATAAGGCAAATTCTTTTTTGAAGATTTCTCAAGATTTTTTCAAACAGTATGAGTCATATTACCTACATATGTTCTCTTTTTTATCATTAATATGCTAACAGTTATCTATTAAAATTTTATAACGAGAATCGAACAATTTAACGAGTGCCTAGTATAAATATAATTTATAAAAATAATTAAAAAAAAATTCAACTGTTCTCATGTTTATTTTGGCTCAGTTTACCGTCTGCTAAGGTAACATCACCCAGAAGTGACTTTAGAGGCAATTTTCAATAGAAAACATCTGGTGGACAAAGTTACCCCTGTTGTCTAGGTAACTTTGCCCACTGGGTTTTTGAATTATTACTGAAAGAGAAAGCAATGGGAATATATTTAAACACCATAAATCAACTCTATAAGCCCTCCACCAAGCCTAGAAAATTTTTGCCCCTCTCCAACTGATAGAGAGGTACACGTATTTTTTACTGAAAATTTAAAATTGGGCAAAGTAACCCCAGTTGACGGTAAAGAAAAACGAAAATAATCTTATAAATACTTTCCTGCTTAGATATTTAACATATATACTTTGTTTCACATAATTACTTTTTCTTAAAAGTAAAGAAATATTTAGAAAAATTTCGTCCGCTGAATGGCTAGATTACACAAACTTTATTGTACATTCACATTTTGTAGAGTCAAATAAAATGGTGCCGTGACCAGGATAAAAATTAAGATAATACAAGTTAAAGGAATACAACTTAGGCAAGACATTACCGAAGTTAAATAATTAAAAGATTAAAATTAATTACGGAAAAACTGTAACGATAAAATCATCGTTACAGAACACCCTTCTGTCCAGAGATAAAAAAAAATTGACAAAAGTATATTTTGATGTACATTGAGAAAAAAAATACAAAGATAAAAAATAAACATGACATAAAATAGCATTATAATAGATTTGTCACATACCTGTGATCACACAAAAAGTACAAAATGGTGCCGTGACCAGGATAAAAATTAAGATAATACAAGTTAAAGGAATACAATTTAGGCAAGACATTACCGAAGTTAAATAATTAAAAGATTAAAATTAATTACGGAAAAACTGTAACGATAAAATCATCGTTACATTTATCCATAATCATAAGTCTAAAATATTAAGACGGAACTTTTTCACATAAACTACAGTCATTTATTTTTATTGAATATTGAATCTAGAGAATGCTATAACCAAAGCACTTGAGAGTATTATCCATAGGAAAATACTCCTAATGATTTCAAGTTATCTGAAACCTTTCATTTCCACTGAAAGCCTATGAGGATTTTATAAATCACTTTTATGAGTATTTTAGCAAAAAATAAATACTTTATGATATTTAAACTATATTTTATTCCCTCATACAATAATTCAACAACATTAATCAATCGATCAGTCATCCGCAGACTCAATTGGTCTTCATTATAGCTCTGAAAAGCCATTTCAAATTCCATCAAATGCACATTGTATTGATATGATTGAAAACCATCGTTATATAAATAAAAAGAGGGTTGAAAGAGCATCCCTTTTTGTACACAATGCCTAAAATACCCATAACTTTCTCCTGACCCAGTTTCTCCCAAATCGTTAATCTTATCGTTTGTATAACCTTTTACACTCGCTTATAAATAATCATTTTCCCCACTCGAATGACTTCTTCCTTTGTCCGCTGCTGTTTAGAAAGAACACAACGATTTTTTCGCGTATTAAAAGAAGTGTGATTATCAATACATGCTGTTCGACAGAATATTCCCCCCCCCTCCTTCAAAGTTTACGAATAATTTTGAGGAAAAAAGATTCCCGCAAAGAGAGGAACAGAGAGTGAATAAATTGATCAATAAGTTTTAAAATTACAGACTGGAATACAATCATGTGTGCAAATGTCGCAGAATGCGTGTATGTAAGTAAATGCTTGTACATGGATTTAAATGCCTGTAGGTGTATTTTAAAACTTCAACAGTAACCTGAAAATTATCAGACGTCAGTGGTATCCCTCGGTCTGCCAGGTCAAGGAAATTTTAAAAAATTCAAAAATACATAAATGCTAATTAATCATTGAAAATGGTTTTAGGATATCAAATAAAGCATACTAAGTCTAAAATTAAAGAAATCAATTTTATTTTATTTTTTTTACACACTAAAAACTGATTACATAATAAAATTTATAGAAAACCGATACAAAAAAAAATTAATTAGAATCTAAAAAAATCTAACATTATACAATTGCAATTTTGACATATCATTGTTGCATGTTTTAAGCAGATAGAAAATGAACATCATCATGACACTGTAAATTGAAAACCTTTTCCGGGGTAGACAGGTACATGGTGAAAAAAACTAACACGAGTGATAACCTTAGGTGTATGAGGCCTAGACTGCTTTTTGAGCCTTGTTTGTCCCTTCAGTTTTGGAACGAAACTAAGGTAGGATCAAGGAACGCCATCTAGAGGATTTGATAGGAAGGTATTCTAGTAGTGAACTGGTTAACTAGTTTATATCAGATAATACAAAAACTGGTGTCTCCTGGGCCTCACAGACCCAGGGATACCACTGAAGGGTTAATTAATGTATTCTTATAGCAAATTAAATTTAATGAGTCAGTTCTTGCAACCACATCTTAATGTTGTTACTATGCAACCTGGCTGGATGAATCTTAACGACATACACGGAAGGCTAGTTAGCTCACGATTTTAGACTGAAAGGTCAGAGACAGACTTTTTGCCCGATGCCTCTAAAATTTTGACCAACCTACCCAAGGCACAACATCTGGTGGGCTCATACCCTCCTCCCATCCTTACAAACGATACGGGCAGTGCCTACGATACGCCTACAGATTCAACTTGTCCATACCCTCTTAGACAGGAGAACTTTCGGAGGCGCTAGTCGGGATTCGGACCGAGCGACCCCAGTGCCGAATTCCGACTCTCTAATCACTAGGTTCCCGAATTTTAATACATCTCGTTTAAGGGAATGGTGGACATTAAAATTTACTTTTTTTACTTTTCATCATAGAGATACGAAATTTTGTACACATACACATTTCACTATAAATGAATTAGAATACCTTAAAAGAATTTTTCAATCTCATTATAATTTTAAGATTTTTTTAAAAATTTGAAATTTATAAACAAAATTTTAAAATGCTCCTTGCTACTTAATTTTTGAGATATTTCCTCGATTTTGCATTTTAATCTCTTTAAACTGTATAACAAACAAATCTGGGTATCGATTCTTTAATCCCTTGAATAGTTAATTTTTGAGAGATTTTTTTCTGAATTCCATCCCGATTTTCATGAAAATTTTGACTTTTCAAAAGTTATAAATCAAATTTAATTACCTTAAAGAAGTCGAATTGCAAAATGCATACCCAGTTTTTTTGCAAACAGCATCAGGATTCTTCCTTATCAATTTCATGAATTTTGAAGAAAAATTAAGTAGCATGGAGCATTTCAAAAATCTAAAAACCTTGAAAAATCAGTTTTGAGAAAAACAGATTTAAAATTTATTACTACACTTACCCACTATAAATTACTTTGTGGAAGCTTCATGAATGATTTTTTACTTGAAAAAAATTATTTTGGTACTAATAATCTACAGAAATATATATATTTTTTACAATAACACAATCAGTATTACAATGACGAGATTTGCTCAAATAAAGGCCCACCGTTCCCTTAAATAGCATTTTCAAATTCCTTTGTGCAGCCTTCTGATTTTCGCAATAGTTACATGACGTGGGACACTTGACTGCGTTTCAAGTCTCTAAGAGATTTCAAAACATCAGTCACAGAGGTTTTAATTATTTAAATGCTTAGAAATTCAAGTATTTTCTTTTCTTTTTGTTAAAGAAGTACCGGTTCCAAGTACGACAAATTCTCCTACTTTCAGGATATGTAACTCGATGGTCTTGAAGTTATCTAAACACTAATACACGAATATTTGAGAAAAAACAGCATTAGTGCGTTAGACTGATACAATTCTGTGTATAACCCGCTTGCGTAGATTCGACGGGCTCAAATTTGATCTCGCTTATTACTCTCAAAAACATCCAACAGGGTCCGATGCAGCATCAACTACAAAGCCATCTAGGTTCCAGTCTTTGGTAGTGGAATAAGTGATCGCAGCTGGAGTTTGCCCTAGACATGCCAGACTGAAGTTCACAGGTCTAAAAACGTGCCGATTAAACCGAAATTTAAGAGAATATAAAAATAATTACAAGATAAAAAGAACTTTTTATATACCATGTTTTTAAATTTTCTGTTGAATCATATAAACTTGACAAGTCTATGTATTAACAAACACTTTAAAAAATTTTTTTTGATGAATTATCCCATCAACTTGAAAGAAAATGAAGTTAAGTGGAAGTTAACTTGCGTTTAGCTTTTTTATCCCGTTCCGGCCGATAGATGGCTGCACCAGTCTACAAAACAAAATTAACTGAAACTAACTGAAAATTAATTTAATTCTGCTTAAAGATGGCTAAAAGAATTAAAAAATGCATTGTCATCTTGTTCTGAGCTATTCTTAAACTTTCAAATGTCTAGCTAGTCGGGAAGTTAGTTAAAAATCGATTGCAAGATTTGTACGGGACAAACACACAAACAAACAAGAAAGCAAGTTAATAAAAACATGGTAAAAAGAACATATTTGGAAGAAGGCTAAGAAAACCTTCTATTAATTTCTTTACAACTTGAGAATATACGAAAGTCTCCAGACTTCCCTTGCAAGTAAAGCGCAAATGCAGCAGATCCCTCGAATTGACTAATACTTGTCTGGTGATTTTTGGGATGTATGGATAGACGGATGTATGTATATATGGATAGATGGATGTATAGATGTACATATGTATGTATAGATGTATGGATGTATAGATAAATGAATGTATCTATGGATAGATGTATGGATGTACAGATGTATAGATGTATGGATAGACGTATAGATATATGGATAGATGGATGGATAGATTCTATCTTCAATTAATTTCTTTGCAACTTGAGCATCTACGAAAGTCTCCAGACTTTCCTTGCAAGTAAAGCGCAAATGCACCATATCCTTCGATTTGACTAATACTTCTCAGGTGATTTTTTTTACGTATCGAAACACGCAAACAGCTTTATAAAGTAACCATCGATTTGAGCCACTAAATCAGGGAAGTTCATAAAACATAGTGGAGAAAAGGGATAAAATAGTATACATTGTTTTTTGAACTTTCTGTGAAAATATCAATTCAAATATACACTGTAGAATGCATTATTGCAGATGGAGCTTTGATCTGACGACTTATAAAAATCTGTAAGCTAGAATATCCCCGGAGTCATCGTTATTTAAATTTTTGCGTGACTGAAGGCCTGTTCACATAGAATCCGTCAGCGTTGACGTTACTCGTTTTGAAATATATTTAACCAATGACAAACCTCCAGACAATTAGCAACGAAATTGTTGAGGCCCGTGATTGGTTTAAAATATGTCAATACGAGTAACGCTGACGCTGCGAATTCTATGTGAACAGGCCCTAACGGACTTAACCGATTTCGCAAGTGAAAAAAGGGATAACATCCAATACAGTCGTCAAATCGTTTTGACTAGAAAAAAAATTAAATTGTTTAATAATCCACAAGTACTTATTTCTGTGGCAGTTAGACCGTCACTGACTCATTAATTTTACTTCTTTTTGTTATGAAACGACACTCAACGATTGACCGTTATCATTAAGTGGACTTGCTTCTGCGTTTGAAAGGCATTGTTTCAACGATTTATATGAGAGTGTGGATTTAATTGGCTTCTGAAAATAATAACTCATTATTCGATGACCCCAAAAAATTGTAATTGAGTGGTGTTCATCCTTATTTGGGAAATTTATGATCAATGTAAAAAATAAGGTGTCCATCAAATGCTTTGACACTAAAATTTCAAAAAGTGGACTAATCCAATTTGCGTTGTAGATGGTTCATTTATTGAATGATGTAGATGATCTTTTAAATATCAATATTTTTTTACCCTTTGATTTCTGTTTGAAAGTCTTGAAACTTTCTTGGTGGACATTTAAAACAAAAAAACTCTCTTAGCACCCCACTGTTAACCGATCTTCTTAGGGATTATTTTCTTTGGTAGCTCGATTAAAAAAAATTGACGTTTAAACTTACCAATTACGATATTTTATCCTAGAGAAAAGCTTTCACTATATTTTTTTAGATATTGATGGAGGAAGTTGGATTAAATAAATTCTTCCAATACAAGGATATTTTTGCTTTTCTTTAGCATTCGTTAAATTAAAGTTCCTTTGTGGATCTGAAGAACACAAGAGTTCTCGTCGAAATGGCTCCGACGTCTGAAAATATTAATAGATTAATAAAAACGGCTATAGACTTTTATCACCCTCGTATATATCTTTATACTTTTATATCGCAATTTTTATAAAATTCATTTCCTGTAAGTGTTTTTATCATTCTTGTATTTTAGTGATTTTATCTTTTATATTACTGTTCTTTTATAATAATCCTTGACTGGTTTTATTACTTATATATATGTCCTGTTTTATTACCTTTTATACATGACTGCTTTATCACCTTTTATACATGACTGGTTTATCACCTTTTACACACGACTGTTTTATCACCTTTTATACATGGCTGGTTTATCATCTTTTATACGTGACTGGTTTATCACCTTTTATACGTGACTGGTTTATCACCTTTTATATATTACTTGGTTTATCACCTTTTATGTATTTGATTTATCACCTTTCATGTATTACTTGATTTATCCCCTTTTATATATTACTTGGTTTATCACCTTTTATATATTACTGTCTTTATTATCTTTTCTATGTTACTGTCTTTATCGCCTTTTATATATTACTGTCTTTATCCTCAATATTCTTATCACCTTTTATGCAGTTGTGTTATTGTTGTTGCTGCTTTGCCTAGGTAAGTGTATATATTTATATATGTATACTAGTTCTGCTCTCGTCGTGTGTTTGGTGCAGATTGTCCTTTCTGGACCTTGCGTCTATAAAATTCAACGAACCAGCAAACCGAAAACGGCTATCGAAAATTTGAGTCCAGAAGCTACGCGAGACTTGATACACTGTATGAAGTCTCGCCTAGGTTTGTTCTAAAATACTAAGATTTTGAGGCTCTGTGCAATAGTTAATGAATAGAAACCAATATTACGCGTAAATTTAGTCGGTCTAATGTATACATAACGATTTTTTTCTTTCAAAATTGTGTCTTTTTTTCGAAAATTTCAGAGTTCGGGTGCAAAGATATTATGGTCATTATGTCTGAAATTCAGCTTTGAAACGTCTACATCGGTTATACTTTTCAAATTTATTAAAGAAAAAATAACTAGCTTTGTTGTTGAGCTTTATTTCTTGTTTTTTTAAAGCTGGTTGGCATCCTTAGATGATCCTCATGACAAAAATAATGCAATATCTACCATTTGCTTATTAGTAATTAAAAGGAACATGTAGAGAACAAATGATTTATAAATGAAAGCCCCCTTTAAATGTTCCGTTTTTCCCGGGTTCGTTAGGATTGAATAAAATCTCTTCAGAAAGTTCACGCAAAATAAATTTATTATTCTGTAAATTCTTCAGGCGAATACACAAATTCAAACATAAAACACGTAACAACTGTCTTCTATAAAGCAGAAAATTATAAAAACACAAGTCAGGATACCAGAGATAATAAACGCCAATCAACAGTTTCAACACATTCAATTCTCACTAGGGAATTGAACTCAGTTCCAATGCCATTGTCAGGTATATTTATAGATTTCCAAAGCGCCTTCTATAAGCCAGTATCACCTAGATATTTCTAGAAGTTTCTATAAAGGTTTAGTCGGCAAATTGGTGACCATTTGGCGAAATACCGCCAAATTTTCCGACCAAAATATGTCGCTGAATCCATCGCCTATTATTTTTGTAATCTATGGCTATCGTGAAAGACTTACACTGAAGTTCCAGAATAACTGGAACAGACGAAGCCTTTCGGAACATGCAGCAATATTCCCTTTCTCGCCAATGCTTTCGTCCCCAAGATGTTTATAGAGCGACAGACATTTGTGGATTCTTAAAAAGCTGACCTAGGAGCGATCATGATTTAGGTGAATTTCAACGAGGTATGAGAGTGGGTGTTCCTGAGATGGTCGTGGTATTTCGGAGATACAGGCAAAGTTTAGATTTTAAACTTTGACCATTTCAAGGGAATAGATGAATTCCGTTAAAATATCAAATCCACTGCAATGGTGTGGCCGTCGAAAGATTCTGGATGATCGTGAGCGGTGTTATCTGTCGACAATCCTATCGGGCGAAAGGAGTGTCACAATCGCACCAATAACATAGCCGTTGCTGGAGGCTCTACTAATATGCTCTACTGGGATACGACGTATCCCAGTTTTTCTGGCATTTCAATGTATTTTTAAATACAGACATATAATAATTACTACATAAAAAGAACTTTTTATATACCATGTTTTTAAATTTTCTATTGAATCATATAAACTTGACAATTCTATGTATTAATAAATACTTTAAAAAAAAAAATTTGATGAATTATCCCATTGACTTGAAAGAAAATGAAGTCAATTGGAAGTTAACTTGTGTTTAACTTTTCGTTCCCGTTTCGGTCGATAGATGGCTGTACCAGTCTACAAAACAAAATTAACTGAAAATATCTGAAAGTTAATTCAATTCTGCTTAAAGATGGCTAAAAGTATAAAATAATGCATAGTCATCGTGTTCGGAGCTATTCTAAAAGTTTCAAATGTCTAGCTAGTCGGAGCGTTAGTTAAAAATCGATTGCAAGATTTGTACTAGACAAACACACAAACACACACACAAACAAACAAGAAAGCGAGTTAATAGAAACATGGAAATAAAGGTTTTCAAAGGATAACTGAGAAAAATTTTCATACGTTATGCAAAATGTGAATTTGAAATGTTTAATGTGCGAATTTATTACGTCTTAAAAAAAGCGCCCTTTTCACATTGATATATTAAAACGATTCCATAAGTAAAACTTTTGTTTTCTGTTGGCGGTAACTTTTATCTATCGTAATGGATTATTTTTGAAAATGTGTGTGTTTGTGTTTCTAAGTACGTGAAATTTTGATATTTGACTCTGTGCATTTAAAATCTCTTGCGCCTCAGAAATCTAGAAGAAATCTAAAATAAAGCTTTTATATATCGATAGATTAAAAAGATCCATGACACAAAATTTTTGTTTCGTTTTTCCGTTTTGTATTCGAGGCAGATTTTCTTTCATGAGTCGTTTTCGAAAATTTATGTGTCGATGTAAAACGTACGTGAAATTTTCAATCTTCGGTATTTTGGCGACTTTCTGATTCTGTGCATCAAAATGTTTGTCGCCCGGACTCACGGGAGACTGGTTAGAAATTGGGTGGTCCAAAATCATTCAATGAAACCACCTAATAAGCAATTATTGGGTGATTCGAACCAATTAGTCAACGCGAACTATAACGTAAATACTGATCGCATGCACAATAGGTATATATTTTGTTAAAAGGAAAACTGGACGGTGGCCCGGTCGGCAAAGGCGCCGGGTCAGTGATCTGCAAGCTGCTGGTTCGATACCCGTCTTCAACAAAACCACCGACGTGTACACTAATTGTGGCTGGTGCACGGGAAAAATCTGTGGTACCTGCAGTGTCCTCCAAGTTCCCAAACAATATATCTGGAGGTGCGGGGTCAGTGGTCCAGTCTCGTCACTTGACTCGGTTCAAAATTCGCGGACCAGATAGAAGTCCAACCTTTCTTGAGGCAATGGCACCCCTCTTTTATTCATTGACACGCCAAGAAACAAACCAAAGGAAAACTCTATGTATCAGTTTTCAAACACGTACTTAATTTCGGTAGCATATGTCTAATTTTTTACATGTAACTGATTAAAACAAAAGAAATAAGCATGTTCATTGAAATGTAAAGAAATAAACTGTTTATTTTTAACTAAAAAATGATACTTCAGTACAAAATTTAGAAGCAAATCGTTATCTCTCTTACTTCGCCATTTTGTTGGATTACCGGAAAATAAATACGTGTTTAATTATATAGGTGCGGGTGTTAGTAAACTGATTTTATTACCTCGTTAACATTTCATCTGATAATCCAACTCATTTGTATGTATAATATCACATTACGAGGCGAATACATCAAACTTTTCTTTGGATCGCTCGGTTTAATTGATATTATCGTTCAAACGTGTCGATTGGGACGAAGTCTTTTATTTGTCAAGCACGGTTTCATTAATGAATTAACTTTGATAAATGTCTCGCTTTGTGTTTCTTCAAACAGGGAAAATGGCTGAACGGT
Source organism: Dolomedes plantarius (assembly GCA_907164885.2). Taxonomy (NCBI): domain Eukaryota; kingdom Metazoa; phylum Arthropoda; class Arachnida; order Araneae; family Dolomedidae; genus Dolomedes; species Dolomedes plantarius. The sequence goes on along the minus strand of OU015496.1, from coordinate 30,402,722 downwards.
TAAATAACTGGATTATGGACTATGTGCGAGACTCTGTCGGGGAAATTAGCTCGAGACAATAAATAACGATTTGGTGATTTTGTGTTCGGGAACAAATACTCGCCACTTTAACTTATTTTTTTCTAGTTAATTAACACGTAATATTTTGTTTTTCGTGTTGACGAAGGTTGCCTGAAAGTTCTGAATCTGCCGATAAACTTATGTTTCATGCAGAGGCACGAGTTTGTTAAAATTATGTTGAAAAATGTTGAGTTAAATTTTTATTTCTGTGGTACGTGAATGCATGGAATATAAAGTATGTTTAAAATGTATCAAAGTTACGCTTGTTTGTAACAGTTTCATATAAATGTTTCGTAAACATATTTAAATCCTAGAATTAAGATTAATAAAGAGACATTTGTATCTGGTGACTAGTATTGATACCAGGAACAAGAATTTCATCATATCTTTTTTTAACGTAGGATTACGCTCCTCCATAACGGTCCTCCGGAAAGCAAAATTTTAGATGTCTTGCGTCTCGAGTTATAATTTTGGCAGAGTGTCAAACGCAGTCTGTATCGCTTGGGAAAACAGTAAACAGTTAAACAGAAAAGTACCAAAATGGGTCAAAATTTTGACATTATATATATACATACATGCATACAAACATGTATATATATATACTAGCTGAAAACCCGTACTTCGCTACGGAGTACATTCAAATTAAATACAACGGTCAATGTATGCAATTCATGCCAAATATATATATATATTATATGATAAATACGACGATCAATGTATACAATTGATGTAATATATATATATATATATATATATATATATATATATATATATATATATATATATATATATATATATATATATTTATAAGAAAATCGTAAAGGATAATTTTATAGACAAAATAATGTAGAAGAAATTATTCAAATTAAATCTAATATAAAGAATACTAAAGAATATAGTACAGTTAATATAGTACAGTTTGTAGAGCATTTCTTTTACTGTATTTTAATATTTTTTTGGATAATGTCCAATCGTCTGCCGCATTAGCAAGGAAAAAAATATTTTTGTTTATTTAGTTGTTATGCACGTGACGATAAATTTATTTAAAGTACCAGAAAAAGAAATCACGTGATCAGCATTTAATAAATTAAATTCTAAAAATTAATGTTTAAAAATTCACCAAAAATCAGTAAATGGAGGTAAAGATTCGAAAAAAATTCATTTTAAAGGAATTTTTATGATCTTTCTCGTAATATAAATTTTATAACCCTCAAAGTATTATTTTAAATGCAAACGTAAATAAAAGTTAAAAAAACAGATTAAAAATCTAATTTAAAAAAATCTAAGAAGAATTTTTGAAAAATCTTTCTTAGTGCACCCCTACACTATAAGAAGAATCGCCATGCAAAAATGCAGCCCTTTAGGTCCAGCGGTTTGGTCTGTGCGTTGTATGTCAGTCAGTGAATGAGTCAGTTACGGAACTGCTTTATATATATATATATATATATATATATATATATATATATATATATATATATATATATATATATATATATATACACACTGAAGTGCCACTGAATTAAGCATACCTACCTAGTAACGAGTTGGGCCTCCTCTGGCCTTGATAACGGCTGCCACACGACGAGGTATAGATTCAACAAGTTTCTGGAAACGTTCCACGGGAATGGCTTCCCAAATATTGGCTAAAGCTGTCCATAATTCAGTAAGGTTCTTTGGTGCTGTGTGATGGCCTTTCACGCCTTGTTCCAAAACATCCCAAAGATGCTCAATAGGATTTAAGTCTGGGCTTCTAGGTGGCCAATTCATGACAGAGAAGTCAGAGGAATGCTCATCCAACCAGTCAGTAGCCAACCGGGACTTGTGAGAGGTACAGTTGTCTTGCTGGAAAACTCCATTACCGTGCGGATAACAGAACAGCATAAACGGATGGAGGTGATCACCCAGCAACTCTACGTACCGAATTGCATTGAGGGAGGTTGGTACACGCACCAAAGATCCCAAACTGTGCCACGAAAAAACACCCCAGACCATGATTGAGCCACCATGCCCTTGTACAGTTCCAGCCAGGCATGCAGGATCCATGGCTTCATGAGCCTGACGCCATATTCTCGGCCTCCCATCGGCGTTAAGTAGTCGGAATCGAGACTCATCTCTCCATGCTACTCGTTTCCAGTCCTCTACACTCCAGTCTCTGTGCTCTCTTGCCCAGGCAAGACGTGCAGCCCGATGGCGAGTATAGAGCAATGGTACTCTCGTAGGTCCACGGCTACCGAAACCCATACGGTGAAGCGAGCGTTGCACAGTCCGTTTACTGACTGTACGACTGGCTCCGTCATTAAACTGGGAGGTAATTTGAGCTAATGTTGGCTTCGCTGGCTACGTACAATACGCCTGAGCCGTCTCTCACCACGCACTGTCAAGGCTAATTGTCCTTTGCAGTTTGCCCGATCGCTAGTTTTTTTCCTCTATCCATGTATTCTTGGTATACTCTTGACACTGTCGACCTTGAAAATCCTAGCTGTCTGACGATTTCGGAAATTGAATGGCCCATGCGTCGCGCACCTACGATTTGTTCGCGATCGAAGACGTCTAAATCAGACAGTTTACCCATACTGGCAATTCCAACAACTAATTCAGAACAACCACAGTACGCTCTATATATGCAGTTACCACATCACCCTCACTTGCGCATACATGATGCGCAGCGCTACACAATTTGCATAGGCTTTACTATCCCTAATTCAGTGGCACTTCAGTGTATATATATATATATATATATATATATATATATATATATATATATATAATATACATACGTACATATATATAGATACATATATGTATAACACACACATACATACATATATACATACAGAAGAGGTAAGCAACGATAAGTAATCTTACGTTAATTACCCACGGTAGTTCCGTTAGAAGAGACTACCTGAAATTTTTTCTCAAATGCTCTTGTCGTTAGACTTTCACCATTTGTTATTCACCGCGAAGTCTTGCTGGCTTTATCAGCGGAGCACCCTTTAGGTCAATGGTTCCCAACCGGTGGTCCGTGAGAAACTCGGAAGTGGTTCGGCACCACATATAAATAAGTTGCCAAAAACAAATGGGGATTTTGAAATCAATGTTCATTGAACTAGATGGACCGAATATATCCGACGACTATCAGGTGTTGAATTAAAATTTCTTAAAAGTTTAACATAATTATTTTATTATTAGAATATGAAACAAAATAATTTTCATAGCCTATGTATGTTTAAATGTTAGGGCAACCTATGTATGTTTATATGATTTAGGCTATCTAATTCTAAAGATTGTAAACAAGTGAAACCGAAAGTGAGTATTAATACGCAGGGCCCGATTATGAACGCTGGGGGCCCCTGGGAAGATGCTGTTTGGGGGCCCCCTTGCGAACATTTATAAAAATAAGAACTATCCATGGGCTATACATACTATTAAAAGTACTAGGTTCATACACCAAGGGGGTTTTGGGGCCCTGGGCAAGTCCCGATTTGCCCATGCGATAAAAGGCCCTGTTAATACGCTAATTCTGCATCCCTTTTGCCTGAGGGATATTCTATACCCCCATACACCCTCCCCGGAAGGTCCCTCCCTCATGTCGGGGGTGGTGGTAGGGGGTCCGCACATGGTTCAATTGTATTGGTCCGCAGACTTCTACGGTTTGGGAACCACTGCTTTAGGTGAACTAGCATTGCTCCCTATGAAGGGACAACATGTTAACGACCAAGCCTTATTCTGGATTTGAACCCAAGCCTACTGCTTAGAATGTATCGATGCTAGCCACTATACCATGTGGGCGGCTCAGATTTGCTATTGCTCTAAGTGATTGACAAAACTTGCGCATAAAAATTATATATCCTAAATTTTGATCTATGTTCACCTTTTTCTTTTTACCATGTTTTTATTAACTTGCTTTCTTGTTTGTGTGTGTGTTTGTTCAGTACAAATCTTGCAATCGATTTTTAACTAACTTCCCGACTAGCTAGACATTTGAAACTTTTAGAATAGCTCAGAACACGATGACAATGCATTTTTTAATACTTTTAGGAATTTTTAAGAAGATTTTTACCATGTTTTTATTATTTTCAGTTAATTTTGTTTTATGGACTGGTGCAGCCATCTGTCGGCCGGGACGGGAACGAAAAGTTATATGCAAGTTAACTTTCAATTAACTTCATTTTCTTTCAAGTAGATGGGATAATTCATGAAAAACATTTTAAAAAAGTATTTATTAATACATAGAATTGTAAAGTTTATGTGATTCAACAGAAAATTTAAAAACAAGTTCTTTTTATCTTGTAATTATTGTGTAAATAATCACTTTATTAGAAATATTCCAGTGACTAAAACTTTCTTTTTGAAATATACCAGCTATAAACTTCGACTCAAAGGCATCCGAATCGTTAGACACTGCTTTTGCACGCATTAGTGACGTAAGCAAACTTCAATTTTTTTCCTTTAAATTATTTAGATCAATACAACAGTTTATCGAAAACTTCTTTAAAAGTCAATAATTTTTCGGATATATAAGGGCTGATTAATGTCGCCGATGGAGAGATATCTGAAAATTTATAAGTCGTTGTTTATGCATTTTAAAATACCATAAACAAAAGTTGATAGATTAAACGTTTAGGTTTATACATCTGTAAATTAAAATAAAAATTGCAGTATATCTGAAATATCAAGAGTTTGCTTTTGATATAACAATTCCTTGAGGGAAAGATTAAGAAATCGGTAGATAAATATATGTTCAAAACACAGGTTTATCGATTTAGTATATTTCCTCATACATTTTTATACTGAAGTGATTACAACATCTGAAATATCGAAAGTTTCTTATTGAGATTCACATGCAATAGTGCATACAGTAGAAGAGACTTAAAAAGTAGGAAGATAAATGTCTATGCATGTTAGGATCCTGCCCAAAAATATTGAAACTTTATAAATTAAATCAGGGGCGGGCAATTGTTTTGGGTCGCTTTGTGGAAGTGGAGGTTAGCGGAGGGCCGCACCTTTAAAAATTATTGCATTTATTAGTTAACTTTGCATTTCAGAGAAGGTATAAATTGTATCATAAAAATCAATAAATATCAATTAAATAAAATATTGCAATTTTCCTGGCTGTCTTGGAGTTTTTGGCTGCCTTTGGCAATTAATCTGGCTGTCTTGGCGGGTCAGAATAATTGCCAAATCTGTAGTGGGCCGCAATTTTTCCAAACCTGGATTAGATATTAGAGATATATTACTTTCTGTTTTCTAACGCAGACAGACAAATTTTGTTTTTTACAAATTTTGTTTTTTGAATGATGCAGGAGAACGCAGTATGAAATAGAGTTACCAAATTGTTTAGTTTCAATACATTCATATCCAAAATTTAGGTATAGATTTCATATGCCAATGTAATGCATTTTTTACCATGTTTTTATTAACTTCCTTTCTTGTGTGTTTGTGTGTTTGTGTGTGTGTGTTTGTCAAGTACAAATCTTGCAATCGATTTTAACTAACTTCCCGACTAGCTAGACATTTGAAACTTTTAGAATAGCTCAGAACACACAGAATGACAAATGCATTTTTTTGATACTTTTAGCCATCTTTAAGCAGAACTAAATTAATTTTCAGTTATTTTCAGTTAATTTTGTTTTGTAGACTGGTGCAGCCATCTGTTGGCCTGGACAGGAACGAAAAGTTAAATGCAAGTTAACTTACAATTAACTTCATTTTCTTTCAAGTTGATGGGATAATTCCTCAAAAAAATTTTATAAAAGTATTTATTAATACATAGAATTGTCAAGTTTATACGGTTCAACAGAAAATTTAAAAACATGGTATATAAAAAGTTCTTTTTATCTTGTAATTATTTTACTAAATGTGCATCCAAACCAATGTCAGGGCCAAATGTTTATAAAGATTTTTTATGAATCTAAATATCCAATTTATCTTGTACAGACAAAATAATTTATTTTGTCGAAGCGACAAAATAAAATCTTGTACAGACAAAATAATAAATTTTGTCGACAAAATAATTTATTTTGTTCGACAAAATAAATTGTTTTATCTTGTACAGACAAAATAATTTATTTTGTCGAATTTTTTCGAAGCGGCTTTTACTGGTGCCGAGGACATAACCGTCTTTCATACCACAGGAGCATAGTTTGTGAAATCTCACAAAGCCAACCACTATACGACAGGTGGCAATATAATCATGAAGTTAAATGTTTGTTTAGAGCTCGTTTATTTTTTAGAGAGTAAACTAGTCAGTAACTTGTTTACTATTTCTAAATTGTTATAGATTTATTCAACATAGATTTCCCATAATTATTAAGAAGAATAATTAAAACTATGCGTTATCCAATCAATTTGAAATGTTCTAATCCGATCCTTCAAAATCTTAAAATTTATTCAAGGGTTTGTTTAACTGTTTAATATTATTCCGTTTATTTAAGCATTTATAAATCAAAATGCTAAGTCTCTTCACGAGACAAATTCGTTTAATAATAGATTTCCTTTAAGTCGGGTAAAGTTTTTGACATTAAATATATTAGTAGAAACATAATTGCAAGATAAAAAGAACTTTTTATATAACATGTTTTTAAATTTTCTGTTGAATCATATAAATTTGACAATTCTATGTATTAATAAATACTTTAAAAAATTTTTTTTTGTGGAATTATCCCATCAACTTGAAAGGAAATGAAGTTAATTGGAAGTTAACTTGCGTTTAACTTTTCGTTCCCGTTCCGGCCAATAGATGGCTGCGCCAGTCTACAAAACAAAATTAGCAGAAAATAACTGAAAATTAATTTCGTTCTGCTTAAAGATGGCTAAAAGTATTAAAAAAATCCATTGTCATCGTGTTCTGAGCTATTTTAAAAGTTTGAAATGTCTATCTAGTCGGGAAGTTAGTTAAAAATCCATTGCAAGATTTGTACTAGACAAACACACACACAAACAAACACACAAGCAAACAAGAAAGCAAGTTAATAAAAACATGGTAAAAATTAATTTAAACTCCCAAAGTACAATCTTTACATGCTTAAATATAGGTTTGGTAGCGATAAAGTATATTCGATACCTGCAAGTAAAATGATTAAATATAAGAATTAATGTATATAAAAGATTAAAATTTATTCATAAATATATATTTATTTATTAGAGTTTTTCGATTGAGTATCAGCCGAAAACTTTTTTTCCTGTGTTCTATTAATTTGCATTATTTATTTATCCGTATATTTTATTTGCATTGTTTAAGCAATGATTTTGCAAAAAATTTGGAATTATATAGATACAATTGTTGTCGGTTGAGGGGGAATTTAGGGCTATAATTTATTATAGCGAAACATATTGTAAATAAAGTAATTTCATGTTTTAATTTTAAGAAACATCTTAATGTAAATCTTTATTATTACCTCGTTGAATTCCAGATGTGCATTCTCGAAGAAAGGCAGCATAGAAAAATAATTACAAGATAAAATAAACTTTTTAATATACCATGTTTTTAAAATTTCTGTTGAATCATATAAACTTCACAATTCTATGAATTAATAAATACTTTTTAAAAATTATTTTGATGAATTATCCCATAAACGTGAAAGAAAATGAAGTTAATTGGAAGTTAACTTGCGTTTAACTTTTCGTTCCCGTTCCGGCCGACAGATGGTTGAACCAGTCTACAAAGCAAAATTAACTGAAAATAATAAAAACATGGTAAAAATCTGCTTAAAGATGGCTAAAAGTATTAGAAAAATGCATTGTCATCGTGTTCTGAGCTATTCTAAAAGTTTCAAATGTCTAGCTAGTCGGGAAGTTAGTTAAAAATCGATTGCAAGATTTGTACTGGACAAACACACACACACAAACAAGAAAGCGAGTTAATAAAAACATGGTAATTACTAAAATACCTCGTTTATCCGAACTAACTAGGACTATAGGCAATCCGGACAGTTGAAAACCCGGATAATCCGAGTAATATGGGTAATTAGCAAAACAAAATCCTTAACTAAGCAGACCGTTTATTACGATAAAAAACTGTTTCGTTACAAAATTGCACAGTATTGTTCACAAGACATTAAAAAATATAAGAATAACTTTTCTGAGACAATTCACGGCAACGCCCTATGACACTCTAGCAAAGTTTTCTTAAAATCCACAAAAAGCATTTTGATGCCATAATTTATTGCACAATCTATGCAGGAACTGTACATTGAATCAAACTAAAAAGCGAATATTTGGCGTAATTGTAGTTACGTTCTTGCTATCATAATTGAAAATAATTAGAAGATAATAAGAACTTTTAACATACTACGTTTTTAAATCTTCTGTTGAATCATATAAACTTGAGAATTCTATGTATTAATAAATACTTTAAAAAATTTTTTTTGATGAATTATCCAATCAACTTGAAAGAAAATGATCAAATGCGTAATAAAGAGAGCAATTATAAGAAATTTTCAAACAACAAAAATAACTGAAAATGAATCGAATTTTGCTTAAAGATGGTTAAAAGTATTAAAAGAATGCATTGTCATCGTGTTCTGGGCTATTCTAAAAGTTTCAAATGTCTAGCTAGTCGGGAAGTTAGTTAAAAATCGATTGCAAGATTTGTACTGGACAAACACACAAACAAGAAAGCTAGTTAATAAAAATATGGTAATTATCTAATGTGAACATTAAATGATTACAAGATAAAAAGAACTTACCATCTAAACCATTAAATGATTACAAGATAAAAGAAGATACCATCTATTAATAACAGCTTAAGGTAAACAAATGTTAGTTTGTCATTCTTCTGACACGGGAATGGGCTAATCTCGCGAACCGAGCATAGCAGGATATCGCGACTGGTACCGATGGACGCGGACGGACAAGACGCGTGCACTGATACCATCTTCAACTTTCACAAATTAAAACTTTTTAAATTATTAAATTAAAACGGGCAATAGAAACAGCTGTCATTCCGGGTGGGCCAGCTCCTTTCCGTTTCGCAAATTTCCACTATTTTCATGCATGCAAAATTAAACTCTTCCGCCCACCAGTCGACAAATTTTTTATTTCCAAGTGTTCTACAACTATTCATATTTAAGGATATGCACATTTTCAAAAAGTTAAAAATGTTTTTCACTACGAACGAAGCTTTTTTCCCAAAGTAGTTTTCCAAATTTCACGAAATCGACAATTTTGATGGACAAATATTTAGGTTTTCTGCACCTATTAATGTCAATTTTACGATTTATCGGTATTTTCTAGATGTTCAGCTTCAAAAATATACTAAATACATTTAATAAAAAAAAGTTATCATTCTAAAATAGCTTACTTACAAAACTCACTTTTGAAATTTCCCTCGCTGATCGCCATAGTATCTTAATGTAACTGAATGGGGAGTTCGTAATTTTTCGATTTATTATTTTACTCATTAATAATTCCAGCAAATTCGTGAAATTTGTTTCTAATTAACGAGCAACTGATGAGGATTATTCCGCCACCAATTTTGTATTCCTGAGAACTGTCTTTCTATTTTTTTAAGCACTTTTTCACCCATGAGATTTTATATTTACATTCTGCCATGTTGCCAAAATGAAAAATAATTAGTTGAGAGCGAGTCTGAGAACGAGTCTTTAATAATTGAAATCCAGAAATAGTTTTAAACTACCAGAAATAATTTTAGTTTTAGGAAAGGAGAAGTTAAAACCTTTAGAATTTTTTTCTAACTGAATGAGCTTCTTTTTTGTTTAAAAAGCAAAGTTTGAAAACGGAAATTTGAAATAAATTTCGAAAGCCAAAAACCAAAATTTGAAAAAGAGAATTTTAAATAATTATTTCGTCTTTTAAAAATTCTAATATATTTTTAAATGTCATTAAACAGTTTTTAATCTTTAAGAAATAAAACCATTTCATTTTAAATCGAAAAAGCAACACATCGGGTTGCCACTCAGCTAGTGCTTTTAAATTTTCTGTTGAATCATATAAACTTGACAATTCTATGTATTAATAAATACTTAAAAAAATTTTTGTTGATGAATTATCCCATCAACTTGAAAGAAAATGAAGTTAATTGGAAGTTAACTTGCGTTTAACTTTTCGTTCCCGTTCCGGCCGACAGATGGTTGCACCAGTCTACAAAACAGAATTAACTGCAAATAATAAAAACATGGTAAATATCTGCTTAAAGATGGCTAAAAGTATTAAAAAATGCATTGTCATCGTGTTCTGAGCTATTCTAAAATTTTCAAATGTCTAGCTAGTCGGGAAGTTAGTTAAAAAGCGATTGCAAGATTTGTACGGCATAAACACACAAACACACAAGCACACAAACACACAAACAATCAAGAAAGCGAGTTAATTAAAGCATGGTAATAATAAAAAAGTCTACAAATCTGATCCGGATTATCCCCTAGATCCGGATCAACGAGGGCCAGATAAACGAGGTTTTACTGTATAATAAAAATCAAAATAGTAGCTAAATTTGAAAGATGTATTTAAAGTAAAATTAATTTATAAATTTTTCCCTTTTACAATTTTTTCCTTTTGAAATTAATGTAACAGAAATGTAACAGAATGTCAAATTATATTATTACACGTATAATTTAGGGCTATCATTTATAAAAAGCGAAACTAATTATTAAAAAAGTGACTCCCCTTTAGTTTTAAGAGACTTCTTATTGCTAAGTATTAATATTATCTTGTTGAATTCCAGATGTGCATTCTCGTGGAGATACAGCACAGAAAAATTATAATAATAAAAATCAAAATGACAGCTAAATTAGAAATATATATTTAAAGTAAAACTAGTTTATAAACTTTCCACTTTTGAAATTTTTAACTCAATAGAATGACGAAAGAATTTATCGCTTGTAGATCCTGTTGAAATTTATTACAAACTAAGTGGAAATCTTTTCCTCAAATCTTATCATCAATAAACCATGCACTTACTCTTTCGACATGCATGAGTCTCTAAAGCTTTCATTCAAATATAAATACTTAAAAAATTTACTTTTGACATAAATATGTGTTAAGAAGGAATAAGAGAATGTTGATTTTTTTTTCATCTCTATTGAGTTTGCTAATTTCACCATAGTGCATTCACATGTCGTTGGAGAGAGATTCTATCAAAAATTTTTATTTTCTAAGAACATACGTGAGTAGAAAGAACGGCTGGATGGGTGACAAGGAAGAAATATTGATTTGGGGAAAATGTGAAACGTGCCTTACATCAGAAAAAAATTATTAAGAAGTTTTCCTTCAGAGCTGGAACGTTAATTGAACAATGATTTTTTTTTCAGTACGCTTTTGAATTTAAAATGCATTTCAGGTCCAGAAGGAAATTTTAAAGTTTGTTTTTGCATGAGTAGAAAAAATATTCAATATAAAAGTAAGACTTGAATATTGGTTATCGTGTTAATGACTAAGTTTATGGTGAAATAAAAATACTAATAATTTTGGGAATTTGATCTGGGGAATTCATTGTGATTTGTTTAATTTTGGTTGGATTTCCTGTCGCAGAATATCAAGTGTAAAGAATACATATTCTATCTATCTACTTTGATTTTTGTCGTATCTGCATACTAAGATTCAGTAGATGATACTGTAATGTCTGTAAGCCATTTTAACATCTTTATAAAAGTTTTTTTATGATTTATTTCGTCTTTTCATCAAAATTATTGAGAGTAGTGCAATGAAATTAAAATTGATGTGACTTCGACCTCTAACAAAGGGGTCTAGAAGAGAAACCAATCGGTTCGCGGGAAGTGGGGAAACCTACTGTCGATATCATATTATTATGTTTATAACACGTTCCTTATCAAATGATGTTATATTTAGGGAAAAGTGCTAAATAATGCAGATGAGTAGCTCGCTTCCCTGTGAAATAGAGTTCGTCCGTCCTTTGAAATTCCGTTGAAGTAAAGTTATTGAGCAGTTAGGAAAAGACACGGTTACATAAAAATATTTAAAAGCTCCTTAATGATGTGCAAATAGAAAATTTAAATTACGCCAATACGTACATACACCTACCGATATATCTATCTATCTATCTATCTATCTATCTATCTATATCTATCTATCTATCTATCTATCTATATCTATCTATCTATCTATCTATCTATATATCTATCTATATATCTATCTATCTATATATCTATATATATATCTATCTATATCTATCTATCTATCTATCAATATATATATATATCTATATATATCTCTCTCTATATATATCTATATCTATATCTATATCTATATCTATATCTATATATATATATATATATATATATATATATATATCTATATCTATCTATCTATCTATCTATATATATATATCTTTATATATATATTTCTTCTGTCCGTGTGTATGTCACTGAACTCCTCCTAAACGGCTGGACTGATTTTAATGAAATTTTGTGTGTGCGATTAAGTTGATTCGAGAATGGTTTAGATTCACAATTTGATCCGACAGAAAATGTTTTTTAATTAATTTATTTATTTATGTGTTGTTGTTGATCTTTGGTTAGTTTAGGTACATGATTAGATCCGGTAGGCAGTGCTGCAATCGCTTTTAAGAAATTTCTTTATTTTCACGAATTTTAATGATGTATACACATGCATTCAATAATTGGATCCGGTAGGCAGCGCTGCAGTCGCGTTTCAGAATTTTTTTTTCTTTTCATCAATTTTAATGCTGTATACACGTGAATTGAATAACAATTAACTTAACCTACAAATTTAAATTGTCAATTCTCATTTGATTCTATGCTACTTATGAAGTATTGAACAGCTCATTGATTAGTCATACTAATAGCCATATTAATGAAATTTCGTCCACATTCTTGCCAATTTTAAGATAGGTCGAGTTGTGATAATTGTACGCGTGGTGGTGTAAGGTTTTTTAAAAATAATTTTTTCAACACATTTTTTCATCAAAACGGCCCAAACAATTTATAGTCTATTAAAATAATTTTATGATTTTTGGATTTACAACGTTTGAACAGCACAACGTCTGTCGGGTCCGCTAGTATATATATATATATACAGTAAGCACCGCTTATAGTGATCAGTGGTTATAAGAATATCTTGTAATTATTTATTTCTGTCGTGGTTTTGTGTTGTTATAGCTCACCTAACCATGAAAAGGGTAATAGAAAAGGGAGCAACTTATCGAAATAAGAAGAAAGACAAGGAGGAAAGTACAGTAACCACCGCTTATAGTGATCAGTGGTTATAAGAATCAACCGTTTATAAGAATGAATATCGCAAAAACAAAAACAAATGGATTACTTCCATGTCAAAATTTTCGCTTTAATGAATCAATCCACCTGTTTTAAGAATCAGTTTACACTCTTCGCTTTCCTTTCATTTTTCCAAAAAAGCCACTTAAACCCTCAAAAGGAACGAAGTTCTTTCTTTATTTTTTTTAAAGAAAGAGTGATAAGATGGGGTGGAATACAGTCGTAAAATGCATCCCTTTCTTTATTAGACAAAACATCATAGTTTCCCCTTAAACGCTTTAGCTGAACACTGTCCTGTTAGCTTGACCCAGGGGTATCCTACACGTCCGGATCCGATTTCACTTTTATCCACTGACAAACAAAGACAGGGACTCTTTTTTCCCACCTCCCACATCCTGGTTGCGGCTTCCTGGACCCTGAAACACATAAGTCTTCGGCGAAGTGTCCACTATTACTTAGGCAAACGCGGAATTATTAAATACAGCACGTTATAAAACCGTGAAACGTAAGCTAGAAGGTGAATCTTGATCTGAGACTATTGTTATTGAAAGAGGTATAAACAGCTTCCAGAAAACTTCATTACGTCAAACTGTCATAGAAAACTTTTTCTTGCACCCTTCCTGTAGTTGAAATGTTAAACTGTTAAGCAGGTATGTTGTAACAAATATTGGATTTTTTCTTCTGTTATTATAATCATGTGTATCTACTTATAGGTCTAGAAATTAAAATCATAAAGAATAATTTTAGTAAAAGATAATTAACGTAAATTAAAGAGTATTTTATGGTAAATTATCAAATATATGTACACTGAAGTGCCACTGAATTAGGGATAGCAAAGCCTATGCAAATTGTGTAGCGCTGCGCATCATGTATGCGCAAGTGGGGGCGCTGTGGTAACCGCATATATAGCGCGTACTGTGGTTGTTCTGAATTAGTTGTTGGAATTGCCAGTATGGGTAAACTGCCTGATTTAGACGCCTTCAATAGCGGACAAATCGTAGGTGCGCGACGCATGGGCCATTCAATTTCCGAAATCGTCAGACAGCTAGGATTTTCAAGGTCGACAGTGTCAAGAGTATACCAAGAATACATGGGTGGTGGAAAAAAAACTAGCGATCGAGCAAACTGCAAAGGACAATTAGCCTTGACAGTGCGTGGTGAGAGACGGCGCATTGTACGTAGATAGCGAAGCCAAACATTAGCTCAAATTACCACCCAGTTTAATGACGGTGCCAGTCGTACAGTCAGTAAACGGACTGTGCAACGCTCGCTTCACCGTATGGGTTTCGGTAGCCGTCGACCTACGAGAGTACCATTGCTCTATACTCGCCATCGGGCTGCACGTCTTGCCTGGGCAAGAGAGCACAGAGACTGGAGTGTAGAGGACTGAGTAGTAAAGGAGTGTAGTAAACGAGTAGCATGGAGTGATGAGTCTCGATTCCGACTACTTAACGCCGACAGGAGGCTGAGAATATGGCGTCAGGCTCGTGAAGCCATGGTTCCTGCATGCCTGGCGGGAACTGTAGAAGGGCATGGTGGCTCAATCATGGTCTGGGGGGTTTTTTCGTGGCACAGTTTGGGATCTTTGGTGCGTGTACCAACCTCCCTCAATGCCATTCGGTATGTAGAGTTGCTGGGTGATCACCTCCATACGTTTATGCTTTTCTGTTATCCGCACGGTAATGGAGTTTTCCAGCAAGACAACTGTACCTCTCACAAGTCCCGGTTGGTTACTGGCTGGTTGGATGAGCATTCCTCTGACTTCTCTGTCATGATTTGGCCACCTAGAAGCCCAAACTTAAATCCTAATGAGCACCTTTGGGATGTTTTGGAACAAGGCGTGAAAGGCCATCACACAGCACCAAAGACCCTTACTGAATTATGGACAGCTTTAGCCAATATTTGGCAAGCCATTCCCATGGAACGTTTCCAGAAACTTGTTGAATCTATGCCTCGTCGTGTGGCAGCCGTTATCAAGGCCAGAGGAGGCCCAACTCGTTACTAGGTAGGTATCCCTAATTCAGTGGCACTTCAGTGTATATATAGGTGTGTATGTGCCTGTCCAAAAATCTAAATTTCGGCTATAAGAATCAACCACTGATAAGAATCAAAAACAGTAATAACAAACGTGATTCTGATAAGCGGAAATCACTGTGTATATATATATATATATATATATATATACACACACACTCTTTCTGCTTAAGGATGCTGTGTACTAACCCTATTGGATTCGCTCACCTCAATGTTAAGCTATAGAGAAAATGTATCCAAGAATTACCAACTTGGATTCAAAGATTTTTTCAAATTGTACTCCGTAATAGAGAAAGAAATTTTACATCCTAGCGATTTTTCGTTTTAAAAAATGGAAATACAGTTGGCTCTCTGTTTAACGACGCTGTACTTAACGACGATCTCTATTTAAAGTCGATATTTCCCAGTCCCGGCTCCTCCGACATAAAAAAAATTTCTATTTAACGCCGACGTTGTTTCTGTTTAACGATGATTTTTTTTTACATAATAAACTTTTTCTTCAACATTTTATCTGCAGGAAGGGAACCTTTTGGGGAAAACAAATTTGGTTTCAATAACAGATCGGGTATTTACGTGATGTTTGCAATGTTGCAATCATTGACTTTTTGAAGTGGGAAAAATGGGGGGGGGGTGTTACTGTTTCTCGGAAGATCGAATATTCTTTTATGGAGCTCTTAGTGCGGGAGCTAAAGCACTCTATTTTACCTACCATCTGTTGTCATGTGACTTACGAACTGTCCAATAGCAGCCCTCTCTCACTCCTTCCGGGAAGCAGGTGTTCATATTTAGAGAATTCATGGTTGTGTGTAGGAGATTATTCCAGTACGAATACGAGGTGTGCAAAGCAAAATGGCGTCAAAGCGAAAGCATCTTACGCTACACGAAAAGGTGAAAATTGTTGAAGAAAGTATTGGAATAAAAAAAGTCCAATTCGCAAGACAATTTCAGCTACTCGATATTACTCTCAAAGACATTTTAACAAACAAACAGAAAATTCTTGAAGCAGCACAAAAATTTGGCTTGGGATCCAAATCCAAACGGCAAAAAATTCAATGTGGCCGACCAGAAGAGTTTGATAAGACAGTCCTGCAATGGTTTCATGAAGCAAGAGCATCCAAAATTCCAATTTCCGGACTTATATTTAAAGAAAATGTTATTGTTCTGGCAGAAAAGTTTGGAATGCAAAATTTTCAGGCTTCGGCTGGTTGGCTAGCAAAGTTCAAAGAAAGATATGGGCTTGCATTTAAAAGCAAATCTGGTGAAAGTGGCTCCGTAGAGGAAAAAAATAATGGAAGAATGGAAAATAGTGCTGAAGGGGATATTAGATGGATATGATGAGAAGAACATATTCAGTGCAGATGAGACAAACCTAATCTACAATACGGTGCCTAATAGAACTTCAACGTACATCTGCGAAAAGTGCTTTGGAGGAAAACAGAGTAAAGAACGATTGACTGTTTTACTGTGCCCTAATTCGGTTGGATCTGAGAAAATTCCACCAGTAGTTAAAGGCAAATCAAAGCAACCAGGGGCGTAACTAGGCTGGGGCAACCTTGCCAATGTCCCGGGGCCCCCAAGACAGGGGGTAAAAAAATGAAGTCGTAATATTTCAGGGGGCTCAGTTTGCGTCCTTGCCCCGGGACCCATAAATACAAGCTACGTCCCTGAAAGCAACCAAGGTGTTTTAAGAATATCACCAGGAAACCTTGTGAGTACCGGAATAACAATAAATTATGGATGACATCACAAATTTTTATTGACAGGATTAGAAAATTTCATGGGGAAAATGCATCAAGAAAAGAGAAAAGTTTTACTTTTAATCGACCGTTGCACTGCACATACTCCAAATATCCCTGACTTACAAATTTGACTATTCATTTCTTACCAGCTAATTGTGCTAGCAAGTTGCATCCATTAGACCTGGGTATCATTCGCATTGTGAAAGCATGCTACAGAAAGTCTTTAAATAGGAAATTAATAAATAACGCAGCTGACAGTATGAAAATTAGAAAATTTTCGATCTTGGAAGCAATGCACAGGATAACATCAGCATGGAAAGAAGTTTCTTCATCCCCAATAAAAACTGCTTTCGCGTTGCTAGAATTCACAAAGAACTGCAAAGTACGGATGCAGAAATCAACGAAGACGACATTACCCCTGAAGAATGGAGAAGTCTTGTTAAAGATGAGGATGCTGCAATTCAAAATTTCTACAATTGTGATGAATCTGTTTTAACAACAGATTACAGAAATGTAAATCAAATTAAATGAAGATTTAGTAAACGAAAACATAGTGTCAAACGAAGAAGGTGAAGTTGCAGACACAAAACGAGACACTGCCACCGTCTTACACAGATGCAACTTCTGCTCTAAATGTTCTCCGACGTTATATTACATCGAATATGGAAGATGACACATTTAACATTTTAGAAAATTTTGAAAAGAGAATAACAAAAACAAGGCGAAAAATGAAGCAATCAACACTTTTTGATTTTTTTAAAGCATAATTTATTGTATTGTTTGTACTCATTTTTTCAATGTAATTTAAAATAACTTTTTGTGAATAAAATAATAATGATAATAAAAATAACATTTTTAAACACACCAATATATTAACAAATATATTGACAGTTCTAAGCCTGTATAGTGTGAAGGGAAATGTTATTTGTTTCACAAATTCTGTTTAAGGGCGATCTCTACTTAAGGACGATTTTTCACGGTCCCTTGAAAGTCGTTAAACAAGAGAGCCAACTGTAATTTAAAATTTAAATTATTCGGGGGGTATCAGGTATAGTGTTTTAAGCACTCCTGAATTCCTTTGGTGGATGAAATTTATAAAATGAATCGTGTTTTAAGGTGCAGAAATGTTCAGGCTATTGGAAAACACCATTTTCATTGGATTATCAGCATTGATGTAGCTGTCAATAGTAAACCCATTTTTCTCCATAGGTTAACATTGAGTTAAGCGAATCAAATAGGGTTAGTACACAGCAGCCTTAACATTCATAAAGTTTTCTAAATAATATGATCTTTGATACGGAAAGACTATCGCAGCGTTTTTTTCGAAATGTTTACATCACTTTTCTATATTCTTTTTTCTTCGCTTGCTCACCATTGACACGATTCAAGTAACAATAACCCAGATTTTTTCATAATATGCCTTGCATTTTGATTGCATCGTGACTCCAGCAGAAATATCTCTCGCGACACATTGCGTTCCTCCCCCCCCAAGAGTTATGGAAAAACAATTCTCAGGATTTTCATTTTTCTTATTGATATAAAAAATTGACAAGACAAAAAACCGGATTGATACTGCTGTCATAAGCTTGTGAGATTTATAATATGATGTTCACGATATATGAAAGACTAGCTGAATACCCGTACTTCGCTACGAAATACATTCAAATTAAATACAACGAACAGTGTATGCAATTGGTGTTAAAAAAATTATAAGAAAAATCGTAACGGATATTTTTATAGACAAAATAATGTAGAAGAAAATATTTAAATTAAATCTAATAGGACTTACTAAAGAATATAGTACAGTTTGAGGAACATTTCTTTTACTGTATTTTAATATTTTATTGGATAATGTCCAATCGTCTGCCGCATTAGCAAGAAAAAAAAATTGTTGTCTATTTCGTTGTCATGCACCAGACGAAAAATTAAAAGGAAAGAAACCACGTGATCAGCATTTAATAAATTAAATTCTAAAAATGAATCTTTAAAAATTACCCAAAATCAGAAAATCGAGGCAAAGATTTGAAAAAGATTTCATTTTAAAGGAATTTTTATGATCTTTCTCGTGATATAAATTTTATAACCCTCAGATTATTATCTTATTAATGAAAGCAAGTTTTTTGTTTTGTTTTGTTGTTGTTTGTTTGTTTGTTTGTTTGTTTGTGTGTGTGTGTGTGTGTGTGTGTTTTGTTGTGTGTGTGTGTGTTTCACAGATTCGCCCCCAGGCGAATCTATGAAACTTACAGACGTGAAATTTGGCACACGGGTAGTGCAGACTATGGGAAGGTGCACCTCGAAGCCCGAATTTTAAATTTTATTCCAGAAAATTTTTTATTTTATGTTTTGTGGGATATTTTATGTTTTTTTAACTTCAGATTACAATATCTCCTCAAAAAATGATCGTAGAATTTTGATCTTTTTACAATCTAAGACTACAGATATTTCTCCTTCAAACAAGACCTCATTTGTTTAAAAAAAATTTAAAACAGGCTAATATTTTCATCAAAATATTAAACCCACTTTTTCGAGAAATTTACGCAGTTTTGAGGATCTACGGTCGATGCTTTTCGAGTTTTTATCTTACAAAGAAAATATTTATATCATATGGATGATGAAAGCTTTCTCATTCATATAAACCTCATTTCAAGTCTATATCTTAAAATTTCGATTTTTAATTGAATTTTAAAGAAAGATGCTTCGACACAAATTTTATACGCGATTCTTCGAACGCGGTACTCTAGGCGTTGGAATCAATCATTCATAAGAACTGCGCATGCGCACAAGGAAACGTTTTATTTACTTTTGCCGGTGTTCCCTTTTTCTGTATTCTGTCAATTTTTGTTTAATTTAGTTACTATTTTGCATATTCTTTCTTTTTATGCTTCTGTCTGAAACTCTGGAATACTTTTTATTATCATTCTAATACTTCGAAACTTAACAATGTTTACCAGGGGTATTTTAAAACAACTGTTAATTATGTTTGTGTTTAGCTTTGATTATGTTTGTGTTTAGCTTTGAAAAAAATAATTTTGTAAAGGTTTTTTTGGTCTTTTATGCTAAAATAGCACTTAAAAATAAAAAAAGAAACAAAAACTTGCCTGTAAATCGCATACCTTTTTTATACATTGATCAATTTGAAGTAATTTTTAATGAAATTTAGCTAAAACACCTATCATACTGCACAAAATCCTAAAGCTAATATTTTAAACTAATTTTAGCTTTTGATTGTGGAAATTTTTGATGTTAAAACATGTTAGCAATGTATTACATATGCCTTATTTTGTACGTCAAATATAGTTGCACATTAATTTTATAGAAATTTGTGGTATGACTTTCTTAAGTAGAATTATTAATTTTTTCTCGATGATATCTTTTTCTTAATTGTCATATTTTGAGAACATAACTTTTTTAATTAAAAAAACACAAATAACAGTTTAGGTTAAGAATTATTGTCAAGAATTATATTTCACATGATTGGACAAGCCACAAGTCAAGAAGTGTTGAAATTAATGGAGGTAAGGTTAATTTTTTTTACATGCAGTAATTTTTTCATGTCCTGATAAATGATTCGTAAATTAGAATCGATAGCTGATTTATACCTCATTTATATTTTTAGAATTTAACTTCTTACTTCTGTTTTAACTTTCCTTTCTATTTTACCATCATGTTTTGTTTTGCTATTATTGAAGTGTGTAAAATATTTATCATTGCTTACTACGATTTATAATTTTGTTTTGTATTATTGGCCTGAGCATATCTGCCCGCAGCCTGTACTTTTTATTCATACTGTGTTATTTATACTGTTATTTTTCTACGTTATTTATACTGTATTTAATTTTTAAATTGATTTGGTATTGTTTACTTTTCAGCTTTTCCCGAATGATTTTCCGAATCTTTACCCCGGAAAGAGAAGCAAGACTGGAAGAAATCAGACAACAACAGCAAAGAATAGTTGGACAAAAACCACAGGATCGTCATGATTTGTTAGCAAGAGTGTTTCATCAAAAACAAAAATCACTTATGAGTCTCATCACAAAGGCAAAGAGTTTTGGAGAAGTTAGGTGTCATATGTACACCATAATTGCAGTTTTGGCTGATTTAAACTCTGTATTCTCACATTTTGATGCCTCTGTAGCAGTAGTGGATTACATGGTTAACTGGAGTTACTCATTTTGTTCCATTTTAAAGGAATTAGGCTGTGGTTCATATGGGAATGGCGTTTAGAAACAAACGGCATATGAGGCAGATATTTCGGATCAAATAATAGCCAAAGATGACACCACTTCAGTCAGTTGTCACAAAACAATTGTCTCCGTCCACATGTTGAAGAAGCCTCCTCTACACGATTTCTTCATTCGGGAATAGCGTTTAGAAACATACGGCATATGAGGCAGATATTACGGATCAAATAATAGCCAAAGATAGCAAGTGTCTGTAGACAATGCGTGGATTGTCCCGTATTGCCCTCTACTAACCACAATTTTCAATGCCCATATAAACGTAGAGTACTGTAATTCAGTTTTATAGTGTTGCGTGTGAGTGGAAAACTGGTGTGTGGTTTTCAAATGATTTTAGCTTTTACTGGAAATTAGCAGAACATTAGCTTCCTAAACAGTAATCGTTTGGAAAGTTTTTATTTATATACACAACTCACTACCATAATACTCTTAAAATTTATATTTTAACACATTTCGGTTACTGCTGTTGTTTGTAAACACACGGTCTTCATTGCCATGCTCATTTCAGAAATTTCTCATTGAGATGATGCTCATTTAATGCGTGTTTTCGAAAGTGAAATATACTATGTTCTGTAAATGCTCCGAAAATATTTCTATACTGGAGATGTAGACAGATTAAAGAATTTAAGCAAACTTTTGTATAATTTATACATTCGTGTGTGTTTAATTATTTAAATTAATAGATTTATATTTTTTAAAGTTTTATTCTTGCGTTCTTTTAGGGGTTTATAGTGTTGCGTGTGAGGGGAACATTGGTGTGTGGATTTCAAATGATTTTAGCTTTTACTGGAAATTGGCAGAACATTACCTTCCAAAACAGTAATCGTTTGGAAAGTTTTGAATTTAATTTATTAAATGCTGATCACGAGATTTCTTTTCTTTTTGTGATACTTTAAATTAATTTTGCGTCACGTGCATAACAACGAAATTAATTGACAAAGAAAATATTAAAATACAGTAAAAGATAAAATTTAATCACTACAGGGTGGCTAATAAATACTGTAACACTCCAAAAAATAAGAGTTAATGTTAATCATTTGGAAAAACAATTTATCTATCTATTTGTGTGATTGGCAACTTTTTGTAAACGCAGACGATTTTTGTTTAAAGTAAAACATGTAGAATATTTTTAAAGATGGAAGCCAAAAGGTTCATGGTAAAACAGCTTTTTGATCGCGGATTTTCTGCAGGTAAAATATTTAAGCAATTAAAATGCCTTGGTTTTAATAGGACGTTTATATATAGGACTATAAATCGATTATTGGATACCAATAGCTGTAAAGATCGACCAAGGTCCGGTCGTCCACGCACTGTTCGTACAAAAGAACGTATCAAAAGAATTCGTCAAAAGATACGAAGAAATCCACAACGTTCTGCAAATAAAATGGCCTGCAGAAGAGAACATCAGTCGCAGAACTATGCAACTTATCATAAATGAAGACCTGGGTTTTCGCCCTTATCGCAAAAGAAAAGTTCAAGGTTTGTCTACTGCACAAATAGTAAAAAGGTTACAAAGATGCAAGAAATTGCTGAACCGGCACGGTAGCAAAAGTGTTGAAAAAATAATTTTCTCTGATGAGAAGCTGTTTTGTACAGAACAAAGTTATAATGCTAAAAATGATATTGTATATTCAGCAAGCTTCGAGGATATACCTGAAAATCTTCGAACTGTTAAACGCTTTCAGAACAAGAATTCTGTTATGGTTTGGGCTGCAGTGTCACACAATGGAAAACTGCCTCTGAAATTCATCGATAAAGGGGTAAAAATCAATGCTGAATATTACAAACAGGAAGTATTGGCTACACGTTTATTACCACATGCTAACAGATTGTATCCCAAAAAGAATTGGATACTTCAGCAAGATTCTGCACCGTCCCACCGATCCAAAACAACACAGGAATGGCTCCATGCCAATTGCCTGAAGTTTATCAAGCAAGAAGATTGGCCACCTTCTTCACCAGATCTGAATCCTTTAGACTATTGCATTTGGGGGATTTTAGAGTCTAAAGTAAATGCTAAGCAGCACAGAAGTTTGGACTCCCTCAAAGCTTCCATACGGAGTGAATGGGACAAATTACCTCATAAAATGATTCGTGCCGCAATAGGACAGTGGCGTAAGAGATTATCTTTAGTAATCGATAAAGATGGCGGTCGATTCAAGTAAAATTATTTCATGGTAAACTTTCATGTATAATGTTCATAATATTGTTGTATTTTTCATTTTCTATTTCATCTGTGTGTAATTAAATGATTCGATATTTGTCACAGTATTTATTAGCCACCCTGTAGACTAATTGAGATGGAAATTCTTAAAACTTTAGTTCAAATTAGTATGTTTTAGGGATATTAGATCAAATCTATATATAAAACTGTAATTTCCTCTTAAAATATGCTTCGCCATGACGATAAATAAGTCCCAAGGCCAAACTTTAAAATATGCTGGCGTACATTTACGAGAAAATTGTTTCTCCCACGGTCAGTTTTACGTAGCTTGCTCACGCGTAAGTTCGCGGACAAGCCTGGTAATATTAGTACCGCCCAATGAAGAAACAAAATATATTGTTTATAAGAAAATCCTCTAAAAAGCAATTTCATTACTTTTTCATTGTAATTATCCTAAAATGAACCCCGTAGCGAAGCACCGGTATTCAGCTAGTTTTAAATAAAGAATGTTACAAAAACAGCTTGAAAATTTAATTTAAAAAAATCTAAGAAGAATTTTTCAAAAAACTTTCTTAGTGCACCCCTACAGTATAAGAAGAATCTCCATGCAAAATTTCTACCCTGTAGGTCCAGCGGTTTGGTTTGTGTGTTATCTGTCAGTCAGACAGTCACGGAATTGTTTTATATTTATAGATTATAATGCACTTATAGAACCCATGAAATAAAACTTTTAAGGACACTCGTATTTTTCTTTCACTGTTCACAAACGGTAAATAAAAAAATATCTTAAGTATATCACTGAGTGTTTGCATATTTTTTTTTGTAATTTTCTGAAATTTTACGAAGAAAACAAGCAATAACTGCAAGTAAGATAAGTACTAACTGTGTTAATTGTTAAAAAATACTTTAAACTGTAGTATTTTAAGAAATTTTGTTATGTTACATGTACTTTTATGTTTAAAATTAAGAGAGCCATGTTTTAGTGTAAAAAAATAATAGTTAGTATGAAATAACTGCAAAGAAGAGCGATTCGTTTGGAAACATATTTGGTTTCAATAAATTTTAATTTAGTTTAATTTATTTAGCATCCTCAAAGACACAGAACACAGGGAAACAATAGCCCATATATATATATATATATATATATATATACCGTATTTACTCATGTACCATATTTACTCATGTATATAAGCCGCACCTGAATTTTGAGACAAATCTGGGTATCTTCTTTTTTTCTGAATTCCGTTGTAGACTCAAAATAGCATAGTTCTGCGAAATGTAGCAATGTCGCACATTCCTTAGAGTTCAATGCTTGCCTAACAATAATAGGTACAGCCTTAGCTGATAGTGATGAAACTACAGTGTAAAAAAGATAATATATATATATATATATATATATATATATATATATATATAATTTTAACTTTCTTGACAAAAATCATATCGGGGTTTTTTAAAATTAAAATAAAGTTCACATAATAATAATGCCAAACTACAACGCACGAACATTTAAATACAGGACAAAACAAAACACTCTACATAATGATACAAAAGTAACGAACTAACACACAGCACGAACACCGGAACAATGGTCACATGACATAGTAATTGCTGAAAAGAAGAGTCTATTGGTGTGTGGGAGGGAAGAAGTAAACAATCCGTTACATTATATATATATAAATATATATATATATATATATATATATATATATATATATATATATATATATATATATATATATATATATATATGTGTGTGTGTGTGTGTGTGTGTGTTAGTTAGTTACCGCTAAAGTGCAGAAATCAGTTCATGTGCACATTACCTAGCTAATCTGCAGATTAACTGATTTGCTCCGTTAAAGTGAGGAAAATTGTTTCATTTCTCAAATTACCTAGGTAATCTGCAAATTACCTAGATAATCTGCTCATTACCTACTAGGCACTCGTTAAAAGTGAAAATAAGATCTTTGCTGGAAGAAAAGCAACGTTTCTTACGCTTAAATTAACATAATGTTATTTATTTATTTTCGATATCTAAAGAATCAAGATAATACAATCAAACAACCAACAAATTAGTTAATAGAATCAATCATCAATCAATTAAAAAAAACTATAATACAATGAATCAAACGGTTTAAAATATTATTTCAATTAAGGAAATGAATTTGTAAAACATATGATAAAAGTATGCTTACTTATTAGTGCAATCTAAAGATTGGTGACACTTTGAATTACATAGCAATTGGTTTTTGCGACAAGCACACCTATTCGAGGTACATTTAGATTTGAAATCATATTTTCTAAAACTCTGTTCAGTACCAAGGGATTGTTTTATTGCTGTTTGACGTAAAGATATTTCTACAGTGACAACTTTATAATGGATTGATTGGGGGGGGGGGGGGAGAAAGAAGAAGTAACTAGTCATGAGACCAAAATAGCATAGGATTTGGGGTTATCAATTATGATACCCGATGATATGATTGACATATGTAGAATTAAGTACTGCGTTGTGTTTTTTCACAAATCATTACAGACCATCTGATTGATATAATAATGGATACATTTATTAATTGGAATCATGTAAAGCATATTTATACATTATGTTATTACAAATAATCACTTCATTAACAGTTTCATTCAATATCATTATAACCCTTTTCATTTTCTTACTTCCTACATCCAATTATCACTCTAGTAATTTCTCATCAATTATTAAACATTTACTACAATATTTTTCTCATTTAATGGATTTTATAATCCGTTCATCAACTCACAATAAATCATATACTAGTACTTATTAGTTTAAATACCATTGACCTTCATCAATCAATTTAAATCATAATTCAACATTATATAAATTTCTAACAAAAAGATCTATTGTATATACATTTGGAATTTATAGTATACTAGCTGAAAACCCGCGCTGCGCTACGGAGTACATTCAGATTAAATACAACGGTCAACGTATGCAATTTATGCCAAAAAATAAATATATATATTTATAATAACTGCGATGATCAATGTATACAATTGATGCAAAATATCTATCTATCTATCTATATATACATATTTATAAAAAAATTGTAAGGGATATGCATTTTTTTGGGATAATATCCAATCGTCTGCTGCATTAGAAAGAAAAAAAAATATTTTTTTGTCTATTTAGTTGTTACGCACGTGACGATAAATTTATTGAAAGTACCAGAAAAAGAAATCACGTGATCGGCATTTAATAAATTAAATTCTAAAAATTAATCTTTAAAAATTTACCAAAAATCAGGAAATGGAGGTAAAAATTCGAAAAAAATTTCATTTTGAAGGAATTTTTATGATCTTTCTCGTGATATAAATTTTATAACCCTAAATGTACTATTTTAAATGCAAACGTAAAAAAAGTTTAAAAAACAGCTTAAAAATTTAATTTAAATAAATCTAAGAAGAATTTTTGAAAAATCTTTCTTAGTGCACCCCTAGACTATTAGAAGAATCGCCATGCAAATTTTCAGCCCTTTAGGTCCAGCGGTTTGGTCTATGCGTTGTATGTCAGTCAGTCAGTCAGTCAGTGAATGAATGAGTCAGTTACGGAACTGTTTTATATATATAGATAGATGATCAGATATACATAATATATAGCCTATGTCCATCTGGAATAATGTACCTTTCAAACAGTGAAATAATTTTTCAAATCGGTGCAGTGGTTCTGGAGATTACCCTCCACGTACAAAATATCTCTCTCTCTCTTTTTATATAAGTATAGATGAATGAGAAATCGTGATGGTACACGTTTAAAACAAGTGATCAATACTGAGCACAAATGAAACATACCTCCATTGACGAACTCTCATGAAGTCAATTTAATGCGCTGGCACTGTCTGGGAATTAGTCTTTCAACCCGCTCTCCTTTGATGAACTCGTTCTGAAGTACATCTAATGCGCTTGCGTCGTCTTGGGAATCCTCCTTTCAAACCCGTTCTATTGTTGAGGCACGCTTCCAGGGTCCGTAAATTCAGCTTGTAGCATACGGTAAGTCATACTGCTCAGGCGATTCGATTCTCGGGATGGGGCACTCTGCTTCCACGTTGTCGGCCGGCTATATTCTTTCACAGTATCAACTAATCTCGATGTTCGTCACTGCCTAGTATTTTCACTTTGGGGACATCGGTGCAAAATAAAGCGTCAAGCTATATTCATTTATAATACGCTGGCTCTGAGTTTCATCTCGAGCTTTCTCGTTCTAAGTTAACTCGTCGGCCCATGCCATTAACTACGGGCTAGGTGTCCGTCCTTGATGCTCCTAGGTCGTAATAACTTTTTAGGATCCCCGCATCATCTGATCTGCTCTCTTTTTTTTTCTATTTCCTTCATTAATATCTCTTACTTCCCCTTGTTACTCCTCCTTCGCTTTGATACGCCTTTCTTCGTCATTGACTCTCAAAATGCTTTTCCTTCTTTCATTGGTTTAATTATGTTTTGGGGGGACCTTTCTTTCTCCGCCCATCCGTACATCTTCCTCCGTTCCCACGGCTCTTTCCCCGTGTTCCAGGAACTACATCTGTTTTAGTTCACCTTGTTTTTTGGCTAAGTCATATATTCTCCCCGTCTTTCATGCTCATCTATTCTCATTTTTTAAAGACTTGTTTTTCAAATGTTTCCCCATCTGCAATCTATTTTCTGTGCTGTACCTTTTCTACCAGTAATTGCTCCTCCACCTGGACTTCACCTTGCGGCGTCTCTTTTCCTCCCATAATTGCCTTTTCAAGTCTTACTTCTTTAGAATCTAGCTAAGTCCATCGCATATTCATCTCCCGTGTTCATCAATCCCCATTGCTGTCTTCACCGTATATTTATCCCCCTAAACTTCGTTTGTTCGCGCTTGCCTCTTTATATTTCATTATTTTCCTTCTCTAATTTATTTCAAATGTTACGCTTACTTCCCCGTAACAAACTTCTTTCGTTAAAAATCTCTCTTTGCAAACACTGAATTCTAATCTTGCACACAATTCTTTTAAAATACCCGTTTTAGTACCAAGTTTATAAAAGCCATCCTCTGTTTTACTAAGAACCACAGCTAAAATCGAGCGGGCATTAGTTTTTGTTCTGTCTACTTCGGGTACTTTAATTCTCACAGTGACACCTTCATCGACATTTGGGTGCTTTGCGTTCGAAACTGCTAACATTGTCTTTGCTTGCTTTTCTAAACCTTTTTTGGTTTCACCACTTTGTATTTTTTTATCCATATTCTTTTTACAGATGTTGAACGATACATTCTTACCACACCCTTCCTCTTTAGGATCCATTGCACCACAAATTACTTGAACATTTCGCAAAAACCGAAAAACATTTTTATTTGGGCTTGGTTTATATTTTTATAGAGTGTATTTAATTGCTTGATCATTCTGTCTCTTCCACCGTGGCCAATTGACAAATGAGTATTAAACAATATGTCAAATAATTCTTCGGCATGGACAAACATTTTCACACTTTCTCGTCAACACATCAAACCTTTGAATTATTCGATAATCTCGAGATGATTCTTTCTTCTTGGAAACTTTTATTCGCTCCACATCTTCAGTTATGGAATCATACTTTCGTTTTATCCTTAAAACACTATTATATTTTGAATCTTCTCTAAAGAGGTTTGCGAAGAATCTTTTCTTGATTTTAATTTACCAATTCGGTGCTTGCTTGCATACTGGGAGCTAAATTTATCTGCTTTAAAATAATTCACGTCACAAATTCAAGCGCTAACAGGCAGAAACGAATTTTAAAACAGAATTAGCTATGTTACGCACTGACAGCCATCGCAAATCATGAGAAATAAAAACAACCGGCGACGACAAGACGCTGCCGAAACCAAACTAAAATTAGAGTGAGAGAGGGAAGGAGTAGGGAAAGGAAATGAGAGAAACAAACTTTTGAACTTTAACGATACGGAAGCCGTTAATGTGCACATTACCTAGGTAAAATGCGGAAAAACTCTGGATTCCGCACTTTAACGGAGCAAATCAGATAATCTGCAGATTAGCTAGGTAATGTGCACATTAACGGTTTTCGAGCTTTAGCGGTAACTAACACACACACACACACACATATATATATATATATATGAATTATTTCGCACGAAGACAAACTCATGGGAACTCAAAAGGGTTTTATTAAATAATCCTAAGGTATAATATATACAAACAATAATATTTACAATACATTGAATCGCTGTGGGCATGATACAGCATAATAGGTTGTAAGGTATATAGATTAGATACTAATGTTTTATGGTAGTAAAGTGTTCTAAACTAAAGGCTGTTTATTGTATATAATTTTAAAATTCCGTGTATAAGCTGCACCCCATTTTTACCGACCTATTTTATGGAATAAAAGTGCGGCCTATACACGCATAAATACTGTTAATATATATATATATATATATATATATATATATATATATATATATATACAAAAGTTAGAAATAATATATTAAATAACTGTACTCAATTGAAATACCATCAGGCGCTATGCTGCACTACATTAGTATTTCATATATTTCTATCATTAAAAAAAAAGGTGAAACAGAAAACTAGTGGAATGCCAATCCAGGGAAACTACATCCAAATCCTGAAACTGAAGTTTCGAATGGCTGGGGGGAGTTGTGACCCCCCTACTCCGGTTAAACTAGTTTTGTGCCGCGGCAACACTCCCGGAAGCCCGAAACCTCAGTGCGACCTAGACTTTAGTCAAATATTATTAAAAAGTAAATCAATAATCAAAACAACATTTAAAACATCAAATCTCATAAAACCCATTTGAACACATTGTTTGTGTAAATTTCAACTATTATATTCATGTAAAATTATAACCAACCTACAGTGTTTCTCACATACCTGTATATTGCTACAATGTAAGGATGTTCCTTATTCAAATATCTTTTATACTGTATCCCAAATAATTAACATACCGTTACGGTTAAAGAAAACGGTGTTTATATTCGGTTTTACTGATATTTAAAAATTTTTTTATATTAGACATTAAAAAAGACTTAGGGAAACCCATCTCTAAAGCAAAATTTATAAATTGTTTAATTTTAAAATCCATATCTATATTATTAGTATTGAGACGTTTACATCTTGTTAAAAAATTAGTGATTACATTTCTTTTGATGTTTAGGTGTATGCATGTTGTCCATGACATAATACGATTTGGTTTAAAACTATAGTCATCTCGTTTATCATACATTTTTGTAATTATTGAGCCATTGCTAACTATAATACTTAAATCTAAAAAGTTCAAAAAACCTTCCTTATTACACGAAGTTTCAACTAAATTTAAATTACTAGGGTAAAAACTAAAGTCCAATCCTGTGTTATTTACGAAGCATACCAAAATGTCATCAACATACCTAAAAAACTTAACTTCATTTAATAAACTTGTACCTGTTTCGTAATTATGTAAATAGATATCTGCAAGAATTGAAGAGCATCCCCCTCCCATAGGGATCCCATGTATCTGCTTATATATATCTCTTCCATTGTGTAAATAAGTTTCTTTTAAAACAAGTTGTAACAAAGATTTATATCGGTTATAAGTAATAAACTATTGTATATCGTATCGTTCATATAGATTTAAAATGATATTATGTAAGTCATCTAAGTTAATAGAGTTAAATAAATCCGAAAAGTCATAACTAGAAATTCTCACAATAACCTCCATGTAACAAATACTTTTTACCACTTCATAACTATTATTAACAATATATGTGCCTTCTTTTTTAATTTTTATCATAACGTTTTTGAGTAATTGTAAAAGACGGTTATTTGCAATAGTAAGATAAGTGTTACAGCCTATTGTTACGGCTCTAAATTTTATAGGTACCTTATGAAACTTGGGGATTAGTACTATGTATGGAAATTTAATTTTATTAATGCCTATTTTGAAACCTATACGTAGATATAACGCGTTTATTTTATTCTTAATTTCGTCAGTGGTTATTTCTATATTCTGATATACTGAAGTATCTCTGTAAATAGCAATTAATTTATTACAGTAAAAACGTTTACATAATAAAGCATAGTTGCTGGCCATTTTATCGACATAAGTTATAACATAACTATGCCTTAAATTAACGATACTGTTTTTTAAACTGTTTAAAGAAACACTATGGTCGTGATGATTATATTTTTGTAAATATTTATTAATAGATAATTGAAATAACTTTTTAATGTTAAAAACCCATTCTGCAAAAGTGGTTGTAGGGTGGCTATATTTTATTGCTAATTTATACACAAAAACATCTATATCTCTGTCAAAAGTATTTACTACTCCGAATCTGGATCCTTCTACACGATAACCTGTGCCCTTATACATTATGAACTTCAACTTCTCATCTTTTACTATTTCGATGTTACCAGTGATGACATGTCCATAATTTTCGTTGTAATAAGGGGATGACGTGCTGCAATCACAAGATTTTGGCATATGTTTATATATATTTTTAGATATTTCGTTATAATTAAAAATCTTTCTACCTATAGGTAGTGAATATTTGAAACACGGGCTTATATACAAATCTTTTATGGGTAATAAACTACTGTAAGAATTAAGGATTTTGGAAAAAGTTATCTTGTCTACAATACTATTGTTATATGTCACAACACAATATTCCTTAGTCAATTTTTGGTATGTTACATGATCAGACAAATTAAAACCAAGATAAATACTACGTGATTTAATGTTATCAATAAATGCATAAGGAGTAAGCGAGTCCTTTCCAAATCTGGTTAAAAAATCAGAACTATTACACAATTTCCAAAAATTACCCAGCCATTTTCGCTTTACACCATAAACAAAGTTCTTTATCCAGTTAAATGGAATATAGGATAACTGTTTAATCTTTACGCATAAAGTATTTAGTTTTTTCAAAAGATCTTTATATTTACGGGTACCACCACCACCACCACGTTGTTTCCTTTTTAACGTTTTATTCACTGTCATGCTATTGTATGGATTAACTCCCGGCGAAGACACATTAGAAATATAGCTTGGTCCTATATTTTGGCCGAATAAAAGCGTATTTAGACCGTAAGGGTAAACAGTGTTAAACTTTTGTATATGGTAATTTTCCCACCATAATCGCATCTTGTCATTAATAATTAAATCAATTATGGTTAACTTCATGTTTTCGACACCATGTTCCACAAAATGGTTAATTTCTATAGATACTTCGACCTGAGATTGTCGTTTGGCATTATAAACCTGACTTCGATGTAAATTTATCCGTTTATTTAAGGTATTTTTAGTTTGACCTATATATCCCAATCCACATATTTTACATACTATTAGGTAAATGCAATTATAAACCTTGCAAAATTTTTTTAAACTACGAGAATTATCTATTTGTTTTTCATTTGCATTAGGACATGATTTACATCTACCATCTTTACACTTATTATATTTAAAACAATCCATACCATTATAATGACTGTTATAAGTTCCTATCTCTAAGTTACATATATTATTACTATATACTTCATTTGAAGAACATACATTACTCTGACAAACACTTACAATTTTTTTGTATCCTCTCCCCGTTGAATTGGTAGGTTTGAAATAACTTGTAATAAGCTTAGGGTAACTGTTTAACGAACGACTGCATACCCTATTAGCAGCCGTCCGAGCAATTGCTGCTGTAGCTGCAATTTTGCCAGTCGCTAAATTCGTATAGTTGTACATATCCATAAATTTTAAAAGGGGGTTTTAAAGAAACACTGTAATAAATACACTATAATCTACGTAGACAAGCATTACTGCTTGTTTAATTACCTTAAGGTAACATCTCTTTTGCAAATCACATCCAAAATGCGCTACTAGTATCACTACAGCCCGACTATTAAACCAATTGTAACGTACTACACCACCATTTAATCACGGAGAGAGAAAATTTATCACATTTTTTAAAAATTTTGTATTTTATTTTGTGTGTTTTTTGAATGGCAGAACAAGTAAAGTTGAACTAAGTCTACATAAATCCCAAACTCCGTGTGTCGCCGCAACACCCAGGATTCTCAGTGTCCTCCCCAGATACACATCCAAACATACCAACTTAATAAATTTTAATGTCTTTTTTAATGTCTAATATAAAAAATTTTTTAAATATCAGTAAAACCGAATATAAACACCGTTTTCTTTAACCGTAACGGTATGTTAATTATTTGGGATACAGTATAAAAGATATTTGAATAAGGAACATCCTTACATTGTAGCAATATACAGGTATGTGAGAAACACTGTAGGTTGGTTATAATTTTACATGAATATAATAGTTGAAATTTACACAAACAATGTGTTCAAATGGGTTTTATGAGATTTGATGTTTTAAATGTTGTTTTGATTATTGATTTACTTTTTAATAATATTTGACGAAAGTCTAGGTCGCACTGAGGTTTCGGGCTTCCGGGACTGTTGCCGCGGCACAAAACTAGTTTAACCGGAGTAGGGGGGTCACAACTCCCCCCAGCGATTCGAAACTTCAGTTTCAGGATTTGGATGCAGTTTCCCTGGATTGGCATTCCACTAGTTTTCTGTTTCACCTTTTTTTAATGATATATATATATATATATATATATATATATATATATATATATATATATATATATATATATATATATATATATATATATATATATATATATATATATTTAAATCCTCTATTGAGAATATGAAGTATTACCTTTTTATTTTTAAATTTAGATGGATTTTAACAATTATTTTCTTTCTTTCAATTTTCTTCCTTTTTTCAGTGATTTTTATTTGTTCATGACTGCACGAAAAAATCCCACGTTTTTCTTCCACACTAAAAAAAATTGAAAGAAAATTGACTAGATCATCTATTAAAAGTTCATGGAGTATTATCATATATATCATGTGTAAATGAACAGGAACTCATACGGGTGTGTAAATTGGGTTTTCTTTTGGCATTTCCCGAAATAACAGACTAGGTAACACTATAGCCCCTTCGTAATGATATTACATTATTAAAAAATATTTATTAGTTTCAGAGCTCTAGGATAAAATATCATCTAGCGCGAGATTTTTCAGTACTCTTTATGGCTTAAAAATGAGTAAAATGATGGAAAGCGATTTATAAAACCGAAACGTAATAGCATATAACAGCGTGCGAAAAACTAATCTATGTATAAATCAGAACGCATGATAGAGATTGCAATTTACTATTGGCGTTCAGAGCTAGAGAATTAATGAATTCACTTTAATTAGATTTTCATTGATAGATTAATCATTTTCTCTTTTGACTTGAACGGTCAGGAGCAGTGTGATACCATGGTTAATGACTACAAGTTTGTTAAAATTTTCCTAAGCATCTCAATTTTCCTATTTTATGATAGTTTTTACTTATTTGGCTCAAAATTGAAAGCCGAGTTTGTTTAACTCTCCATTTTAAAATAATTGGGTGCATTGGGTGGATAGTCAATTTATTTCAATAAATAATGGATAAGAGTTTAGCATCAAACGCTTATTTTCTTTTATTCACGCTAACTTGTAAATACTGAAATGAAGTAATGCATTCGCTTTTAACGAGCCTCCATATACCTCTCGCTTTTTTTCGCACTTTATTTTTCCTAACCTCATCTCTTTTAGATGCGTTAACAATGATTTTCCAGGGGAAGAACAATTACAAATACATATATACAGGGAGGTTCAATACATATATACAGGGAGGTTCAATACATATATACAGCGAGGTTATTGAGAGCATTTCATGCTTGAATAAAATAAGAACTAATTGAGGTACGTAAATGTTTATTGTTTTCTTGGAAAGACAATTTAAAACAGTTTTACACAACAGTGTTTTAAACATTACATAACTTCCACAAAAGTCGGTAGATGGCGCTACAACATTTCGCAAAAAATAAATTTGCTAATTGCGTCAGTCTGCAAATGGCTGCCGTACAGGAAAATCAATGTGCGTTTTGTGGTTCCATGAAAGCAAATCCGTTGTAACTCATTTTGTTCTCTTTTTTTTCAATTTTGGACCACCCCAGCGCATTTCATGTTTGAAAAAAAAGAGAACAAAATGAGTTCCAACGTATTTGGTTTCATCGAACCACAAAACGCACATTGATTTTCCTGAACGGCAGCCATTTGCAGACTGACGCAATTAGTAAATTCTTCTTACGAAATATTGTCGCGCCATCTACCGGCTTATGTGGAAGTTATTTAATGTTTAAAATTTTGTTGTATAAAACTGTTTTAAATTGTCTTTCCAAGAAAACAATAAACATTTACGTACCTCAATATATTCTATTTTTTTATTCAAGAATGAAATGCACTCAGTAATTTTGGACCACCCTGTATAACTGGCAATACAATTCAGATCTTCAATTGATTATTCAAACAATGGAGCTCAATTTCAACTCCATAGATGACAAAAAAAGAGAGGGTAATTCTAAGTGGCTTATTAAACTTTTCATGTAGTCATGGCATCCAAATCACACTTGAATGGAACCCCAATGTATAGAGAGACTGTTCATTCATCGGTTCAAGACCACCAGCAGTAGAATCCACACAAAGATGGGAGTTAGACGCATCATGGCCACACGAACTTCCAGAACATTCGTAGGTGAAAGTTAAATTGCTATGCTGGCGACCTCCAGGGTGGAAATGGTGTATGCGATGTAATGTAAATCTGTAAGAGAAACGCTTTCAGGAAGTGCATGAAGGAAGTTTCACTTGTGGAACTTTTAAAAGCATGACACACACACAAGCACTGAAGTTACCAGAAAAACTGTGATGCCTGTCCCACACGACGTTGGGCATCGGCTATAAGAGCCGATATCACGCAGTGGCCGTTGAACAGTCCTCACGCCGATGTAAATAAGGGCACCAGCATTGAATGGTGATATCATTTGCACCGATGTTGCACTCTTTTGGCCTCTTATGATTGTTGATAGACAATTGTCGAATGCCGGTCATGATCATCAAATCTTTCGTCGGCCACTCTATTGCAGGAGGTTCGATGTTCTACTGGAATTTTTCTATTCGAGGTACACACCGAAACTTAGTCGAAAGGATCGAACGTAAAAATCTAAACATTGCGTTTTACTCCGAAATGACGTGACCCATCCAACGAGGACCCACTGACACACCTCTTTGCAATTCCCCTAAATCCTGATATTCTGCCATACTCACTACTGTATCAGATTTTTAAGCATGCACAAATGTCTGTTGCTTTATATAAGCTGCTCGCGAACGAAATCATTTACAAGAAAATGAATACTGCTACATGTTTCGAAAGGGATCGTCTATCCCTGTAGTTATTCTGGCATTTCAGTGTATATCAGCTGTTATTCTATATATATATATATATATATGTAACATACCGGCCCGGCCCGTGGATGATGACCGGACACCGGCATGCCACACCGGGAATAAACGTAGTCGTAGTCAATAACACAATTCTCTTTTCACGTCTGCAAATACTTTTTATTTCTCCATTTTTTACCATCGATGACGGCGGTTTACTAGGCAACAGAGACACGCCAAAATCATTCTCCTCCATAGGACCATAGGAAATGGGTCGCAACTGCAATTCCTGAGCCACGCCTTCAATTGCAGACTTTCAGGTAATAAGCAGAGGGGAACCAATGAAACAGAGTATAGGACATGCTTGGACTTTTATAAACTTTACGAGCGTCTTGCCATGTGATAACAAGTCTGTAGCCATTGGCTGAAACTGTGACTCTGATGTCAGAGGGGACGTATTATTATTACGTAAAGATGCGCTAGAAATTATATTTTTTGAAAGGACGTTACGATTCTTTGTTCTTGGAATCAGAAGCGAAAATAGCTCATTCATGACAACGCCCAAGGCAATTTAGAATTTGAATTGAATATAGGGGTTTTTATATGTTTATGTTTATATATATATACAGAGGTTGTTCGCACATTTTTTAGACGATTTTGGTAAGCGGTAATAAAAAATCGTTTGCTGCAAAAGAAATAATTGCAATTGTACTATGTTTTTAAAAGTCAAAATTATCGTCTGCGGCTTGAAAGTTTTGCTTTTATTCAAAATGGCGTTTTTAACAAAACAGTGGTTCGAAGGCTACATTTTTGCTCTTTCCGAAAAGAAATATGCATATTCCGTTATCCAAAAACGATGTGAGAGTCATGGTTTTGTGATATCTAAAGCGTCGATAGGTAATATCGTCAACAAGAAAGGAAAAAAACGTCAAATTGGAGCCTTAAGTGGGACAAAAATTCCAAACAAGTATCCAAGAAAAAAACGGACATCTTCGACTATTGCAAAGGTACGTTGTTTAATGTTAAAAGAAAATCCCCCTAGTCAAAGGACAGTTGCAAAATCATTAAAATGCTCGGTGTCCACTATAAACAAAATGATAAACGTTGATTTAAATCTTAAGAAAGCGAAAAAACGCAATGTGCATCGTCTTGTTCCAAATCATATCGCTGAACGCAGGAAACGCTGCAGAATTCTATATGAGAAACACTTATCCAAAGATAAATGGAAAACAATTGTTACAATAGATGAATCATGGGTGTATTTAAATGATTGCAACAAAAAAAGAGCCATTTATTATCATAAAAGGGGAGAAAAAAATTTAAGTACATGGTTCAAACAATCGAAATAAAGTTTTTCTAAGGGATTCATGATTGTTGCTGGTTTTTCTTATAATGGCAAGTTAAAAATAAAGAGAGTGGGAAAAAATGTCAAGATTAACTCCAAATACTATCAGGAACATATTTTATCGCCAATTTTTCTGAATGAAATGCAATCGCTTTACCCACAGTGCCATCAATCTGTGAGACTCCATCAGGACAAAGCTAGCAGTCACACATCAAAATCCACTGTAAATTTCCTAAAAGAAATGGAAAAAAAACTGGTATCAAGGCCATACCCTTCACTGATACCCCTACTAAATCTCCCGATGTATCACCTATGGATTTTTGTGCTTTCGGACTTTTAAAATCTGCATTATCCAAACGTCGTCCTCAAACCCTTACAGGACTCTGGAAAGCTGTTCAGGAGGAATGGGATAGAATACCTCTTCTGACACTTCGAAAGGCATTATTATCCTGGAAATTGTGGTGTCGAAAGATTGTTCAGA
Organism: Dolomedes plantarius; assembly: GCA_907164885.2. Classification (NCBI taxonomy): domain Eukaryota; kingdom Metazoa; phylum Arthropoda; class Arachnida; order Araneae; family Dolomedidae; genus Dolomedes; species Dolomedes plantarius. The sequence goes on along the minus strand of OU015496.1, from coordinate 30,364,142 downwards.
ATAAGGGATGTCAAATAGAACATTTAAAACACAAGAATTTTATGTAATTTAGTTTTGTGAATACAATATACATCGTCTAAAAAATGTGTGAACAGCCTCTGTATATATATATATATATATAATATGTTTATATATGAATTAATATATAACATATATATATATAATATGTTTATATATGAATTATATATAAATATATATATATATATATATATATATATATATATATATATATATATATATATATATATAATATGTTTATATATATATATATAAATATATATATATATATATATATATATATATATATATATATATATATATGTATATATATATATATATATATATATATATATATATATATATATATGTATATATATATATATATATATATATATATATATATATATATATATATATATATATATATATATATATATATATATATATATATATATACATATATATATATATACAGTGGTACCTCGACTTACGAGTTTAATTCGTTCCGGGCTCGCCCAAAACACCGTAATTTTTTTGTTACATGTTTTTAAATAAGAAAAACGTATTTATAAACGACGAAAAATTGTATAAAAACGCAATACAATAGAATGTACTGCAATAAATTTGATTTATTAAGTGTAATGTACAACATTTTCCTTGCAGATCAGACTTGAAGATGCTGATAGGAGAGGAGAAGAAAGTATGAACTGAAAAATTAAATCTTATTCGTTGATTTTTGATCTTTTCGCCCCGCTTTCCTGACTTTCGCTTTTATTACCAGCTGCTCTCTTGAAATGAACAAGTTAGAAACGGAAGCTGGGCGATTGTTGCATCGTTCACTGTGGCTGTAATGTCCAGATTCTTCTTTCTGAGAATCCGAAGAACGTTTTCTCAGAATCCAATCTCTCGGTTTAAGACTGAATAGTAATCTCAGAATAATATTATACAATTGTATAATAATTGTACATAAAGTTGTAAATGTTATAAGCTTCTTGTGTTCTCATTTGATGAGCACGTGACATGGTATTCGCTACTCAAACTAGCGGTGGGATATCTGAAGCTTGCTCGTAACCCGAATTTTAGCTCGTAACTCGAAGCAAAAAATCTACCGAGAGAATACTCTTATCTCGAAAAACTCGTAAGTCGAGGTACCACTGTATATACCGGGTGGCCATAATTAAACTGACAGTGCTCACAGTGTTCTGTAGCGCGATCTATTTGCGAGAATGATGCCACATTTTGTAGGAAGATTAAACAAGACGGGAGACGAAGGATTCCGCAAAAAATTAAATTAGTTCCAAAAGTCACCGCTAGGGGAATATTTGGCGCTGTGTAATAGAAAATAGAGGGTTAACAAATGCAAATCAATACGGAAATTACCTTTTATTTTGCATTCAAATGAGTTTCAATGTGGCTGCCGTTGTTGTGGACCATATATTGCATTCTGTGCACAGTATGCACAACAGCAGAAAGTAACATGTCTGCAGGAATCTCCCGTACAGTCCGTGATATGTTATCCTTCAACGTAGCCAGGTCCTGGACCACTCCTTGATAGACCTTGGACTTAAGGTAACCCCATAGCCAGAAGTCTCATGGGGTAAGATCAGGCGACCGAGGTGGCCATGCAGTTGGAAAGTAGCGGCTAATGACTCTTTCTGTTGTGAATTTCTGTCGTAGCAGCTGTTGCACCCGTACAGCAACGTGTGGAGGGGCTCCATCTTGCATGAAAATGATTTCCCCAGGCATTGTCTTTGCTGAAGTGCCGGAATGACAAAGCTGTTCAACATGTGGCGATATTTCTCTCCGGTAACAGAACATGTTTCCGGTCCTGTCGGGTTAATGTTCTCATAGAAGAATGGACCTACGATAAATTCCACTGTGAACCCACACCAAACAGTTACCTTTGGTGAATGTAAGGGAATTTCTGTGACTGCATGTGGTGATTTGTCATTCCAAATTCGGCAGTTCTGGGTATTCACAGTTCCATGCAGGTAAAAGTGGGCCTCGTCTCCCCATAAGATTTTCCACGGCCAAGCATCATCCACCTCCATTCTGGCAAGAAAGGTGAGAGCGAAAGTCAATCGCTTATCATGGTCGGGGTACAGTAACTCCTGTACACGGCTGATCTTGTACGGATAGAAGTTGATAATCTTTCGTATGATTTTTCATACCGTACTGTAAGGCATATCCATATTCCGAGCTAATCCACGAGCGCTAGAGGTGGCAGCAATATTATCTAGTCCTCTGTCGACAATCGCCGTGGCAACTGCTTCGATTGTATCCTGTGGTACAGGTTTTCGTCCTCTGCCTGACTGAACTTTCAGAGAACCTGTTTTCTCAAACGTCGCAACCATTGATTTTAGCCCATTAACTGACACAGGACCGTTACCTTTTCGCATTTTTTTGTGCGTTCTAAAAGCACGAAGAGCGGCTGACGCGTTGCACTGTTTGAGGTAAAAGAATTTGACCAGTAACGCACGCTCGACTAAAGAAGGAGACATTGCACATAAACTTTCAATCCGATTGATTCGAAACGTAACACATTGCCTTTTAAAACCCAAGCAGCTGGCACTGTGCCAATGGATGTAACGTGAAATTTGAATAAAGAACTTCTTCTTCTGCTCAGCGTACGTGATATTGCAGATCACGAGACTTTATCGGTGTTTATGTAGATTTTACGCTTTTTTAAAAGTGTTGCCATATTGCACTTGAACTAAATAAGAAAATGTGCATAGTAAAAGGTAATTTTATTCCGTATTAATTTGCATTTGTTAACACTCTATTTTCTATTACACAGCGCCAAATATTCCCCTAGCGGTGACTTTTGGAACTAATTTATTTTTTCGCGGAATCCTTCGTCCCCCGTCTTGTTTAATCTTCCTACAAAATGTGGCGTCATTCTCGCAAATAGATCGCGCTACAGAACACTGTGAGCACTGTCAGTTTAATTATGGCCACCCGGTGTATATATATATATATATATATATATATATATATATATATATATATATGTATATACATGCATGCCGAATTCGACCGACAAATTCAGAGGGGTGATAGTAGGCATAAAGACGAGCAATAATCACATAAGAATGTATGACCTGAACCTGACGCTGGAGGGCGCTGTTTACTTAATCGGATCATACCTCTTACCAACCCATCTGGATGGCCGGAAATATCGCATTTTTCTGGAGGAGGTAGAAAATTCAAAAACAAAACAGAATCACATAGGAATGTAAAGTTGTAAATGTTATAAGCTTCTTGTGTTCTCATTTGATGAGCACGTGACATGGTATTCGCTACTCAAACTAGCGGTGGGATATCTGAAGCTTGCTCGTAACCCGAATTTTAGCTCGTAACTCGAAGCAAAAAATCTACCGAGAGAATACTCGTATCTTGAAAAACTCGTAAGTCGAGGTACCACTGTATATACCGGGTGGCCATAATTAAACTGACAGTGCTCACAGTGTTCTGTAGCGCGATCTATTTGCGAGAATGATGCCACATTTTGTAGGAAGATTAAACAAGACGGGAGACGAAGGATTCCGCAAAAAATTAAATTAGTTCCAAAAGTCACCGCTAGGGGAATATTTGGCGCTGTGTAATAGAAAATAGAGTGTTAACAAATGCAAATCAATACGGAAATTACCTTTTATTTTGCATTCAAATGAGTTTCAATGTAGCTGCCGTTGTTGTGGACCATATATTGCATTCTGTGCACAGTATGCACAACAGCAGAAAGTAACATGTCTGCAGGAATCTCCCGTACAGTCCGTGATATGTTATCCTTCAACGTAGCCAGGTCCTGGACCACTCCTTGATAGCCCTTGGACTTAAGGTAACCCCATAGCCAGAAGTTTCATGGGGTAAGATCAGGCGACCGAGGTGGCCATGCAGTTGGAAAGTAGCGGCTAATGACTCTTTCTGTTGTGAATTTCTGTCGTAGCAGCTGTTGCACCCGTACAGCAACGTGTGGAGGGGCTCCATCTTGCATGAAAATGATTTCCCCAGGCATTGTCTTTGCTGAAGTGCCGGAATGACAAAGCTGTTCAACATGTGGCGATATTTCTCTCCGGTAACAGAACATGTTTCCGGTCCTGTCGGGTTAATGTTCTCATAGAAGAATGGACCTACGATAAATTCCACTGTGAACCCACACCAAACAGTTACCTTTGGTGAATGTAAGGGAATTTCTGTGACTGCATGTGGTGATTTGTCATTCCAAATTCGGCAGTTCTGGGTATTCACAGTTCCATGCAGGTAAAAGTGGGCCTCGTCTCCCCATAAGATTTTCCACGGCCAAGCATCATCCACCTCCATTCTGGCAAGAAAGGTGAGAGCGAAAGTCAATCGCTTATCATGGTCGGGGTACAGTAACTCCTGTACACGGCTGATCTTGTACGGATAGAAGTTGATAATCTTTCGTAAGATTTTTCATACCGTACTGTAAGGCATATCCATATTCCGAGCTAATCCACGAGCGCTAGAGGTGGCAGCAATATTATCTAGTCCTCTGTCGACAATCGCCGTGGCAACTGCTTCGATTGTATCCTGTGGTACAGGTTTTCGTCCTCTGCCTGACTGAACCTTCAGAGAACCTGTTTTCTCAAACGTCGCAACCATTGATTTTAGCCCATTAACTGACACAGGACCGTTACCTTTTCGCATTTTTTTGTGCGTTCTAAAAGCACGAAGAGCGGCTGACGCGTTGCACTGTTTGAGGTAAAAGAATTTGACCAGTAACGCACGCTCGACTAAAGAAGGAGACATTGCACATAAACTTTCAATCCGATTGATTCGAAACGTAACACATTGCCTTTTAAAACCCAAGCAGCTGGCACTGTGCCAATGGATGTAACGTGAAATTTGAATAAAGAACTTCTTCTTCTGCTCAGCGTACGTGATATTGCAGATCACGAGACTTTATCGGTGTTTATGTAGATTTTACGCTTTTTTAAAAGTGTTGCCATATTTCACTTGAACTAAATAAGAAAATGTGCATAGTAAAAGGTAATTTTATTCCGTATTAATTTGCATTTGTTAACACTCTATTTTCTATTACACAGCGCCAAATATTCCCCTAGCGGTGACTTTTGGAACTAATTTATTTTTTCGCGGAATCCTTCGTCTCCCGTCTTGTTTAATCTTCCTACAAAATGTGGCGTCATTCTCGCAAATAGATCGCGCTACAGAACACTGTGAGCACTGTCAGTTTAATTATGGCCACCCGGTGTATATATATATATATATATATATATATATATATATACATGCATGCCGAATTCGACCGACAAATTCAGAGGGGTGATAGTAGGCATAAAGACGAGCAATAATCACATAAGAATGTATGACCTGAACCTGACGCTGGAGGGCGCTGTTTACTTAATCGGATCATACCTCTTACCAACCCATCTGGATGGCCGGAAATATCGCATTTTTCTGGAGGAGGTAGAAAATTCAAAAACAAAACAGAATCACATAGGAATGTAAGACCGGAAACGCAAACCTGGTCAACTAGAGGATAAACAAAGATGCAGAAATGTTGAATTTTTATTTCTGCAATTAGTTGGAGTCCATTTTTTGTAATCAATGCAAATCAAGAATTACTTGTCAGAGATGTGCTTTTAGTGGAATGGCGGTGAGCCATACAACACAGCAGTGCGCCGTTCTTTTCGTGATGTACGAAAGGGTTAATCTGGTTGTGACTATTAACTGGAAAAAAGAAAAAAAAAGAGAAAATATATTTTATGACTTAAACGTTGGATCCAATGTTTCGAGGTGACTCCTGGACATCAAATAATTTAGATTGATTTATTTTCTTAACCCATTTATCTTCTTACCAATTTGAATTTTGAGTTATATTATAATAAAATTAAAATAAAATAATGATTGATACTCCATAGGTAAGTTACAGTGTAAAATATTTTCAATTATTTGTCAATAGAAAATATATGCGTATTGACAATTTGATTTTATACTTGAGATTTAAATTACTAATTTTGATATATTTTAATCATCTCATTTATTGTGTACTCTAGTTTCAGTGAGTGATTTTTAACATTTAAAGCACTATTGATTTTTAATGTGTCATGAGATACCAGTGAGGTTATTAATAACTAAAGAAGATAGTAAAATTTAAATTGGTCATATTTTAGTGATATAGTATGTCATGTTATATGCACAGGTGAAAAATAATATTTAGTGTCTATTTAAGTGTATATTTAAGTGTTTTTAATGTTCTTACTTTTTAATGAATATTTGGATATTTTTAAATTTCTGATGAGTATCTGTTGTTGCACCCAGTTCTGAATCGTCGCGGAGAAAAAGAAAAAAAATAAAGCAAATCATTTCCATCATTTCCGCTTTCGAGCGCCGTTGCATTACATTTCGAAGGTCGCCTCCGCAATAAATTCGATTGCTCAGCGTCAGCTTGGTAAACATGAGTCATGAAGGAGCCAAAGTTGTTTTGATTCATTTAACCTAGAGTTTTGTGGTTTTCAAGTTTCTAAATTTACGCGTTTGATGTGATTCTTGGGATTTTAATTTCGAGACTATCCGCATGAATAACTTTGTAAGTATTTCAAACATTATAAGTGTTTTAGAAATTTAGATATTTTGTTTATTATTGACATATTGCATTTGAATTTGAGCCTCGTTAGTATATTTTTACGAATTGAAGTAAACGAGATTTCCGGAGGTTAAAGTCGAAATACAAGGGGTAATTGCAGTTTTAATATAAACGGAACGTCCTTATAACGAGACTCAGGATGCCAAAAAACCGCAGTTGGAATTTTAAAAACAATTATATGTTATAATTGGTTCATCCGTCCCAGAGAAATTCTCGAAATAGAAATAATGAGAGATATGTTTTTGAGATAGTAAATACAATAATGAATATGTAGAAACTACACAGTGAGGAGTCATACCAATATGTTATATAAGAAAAGAAAAGATAATTTAGGGTTACTAAAGTGAAGTTTACATTTCCTGGCTTCGTCTAAAACAAGGATAAATATTGATAAAAGAATTTTGATTATTTGTGCTATTTAATAGAATAATATTTTTGTGGATAGTATCTTGTTTTGAAAATTTGGGTTTGATAATTAAAATTAAATTACTAAAATTAATGGATAAATTTGACATTTAAACATAACAGATTTGTGATGTGTTTATAATTTGGTAGTGTAATAATGAGGTGAATTTCTACAGTACCAGGAAAATAGCTAAAGACAGGACAATACAAAATCATAACAGAAATAAAGTAAAATATGACTCACGTTTTGTAGAATCTAAATTTAATGTTGGAGATTTTGTATTATTTGAAGAATTCCAATACCCTAATACAAGAAAACTAAGTTCACCCTATTCTGGACCTTACACTATTTTAAGGCAAATATCAAAATTTAACTATGCAATTGATAGGCCAAATTTTCACACCAAACAAAATTCTGAAATTGTCCATGCTTGCAAATTAAGATATTACAATGCACCAGATAAATTAAAGTTATACTACGAATAATGATACATAATAGATCCATTTTTCTTGTTTTTCGATACTTAACATCACTAGTTTCTTTTAATTGATATAACTAATATTGTGTTGTTCTAATAATTTAAAAAAACTGTCTTACTTAAACTCCCTTTTTAAGAATACTATTATATGTGAATTTTTTATTTTGGATCTGAAATTGAAACCCGACTATGGCACTTCTACTTCAATATTCTTTCGTAAATTCTCTATTTCTTGAAAAACTCTATCCTATCCCCCACCTCTAAACGTGCGTTGGAAGTTATCCCATCTGTCAAGAATCCTTTTTTAATTTTTTTGCTTCACCTATTCAATCACTATTCAGTCAAGTGCTGAGATTATTCAGTCAAGTGCTGAGAAATAAATACTTGAATAATGACTAAAAACAGGCCTTGGGATGACCGCTTCTTTTGCCCTCCCAGTTCCTATTCACACTTCCATAGGCATGACAAACGTCCACCTTTCCTGTTTCCCATCTTTGTCCAAAACAAGATGTTGTTTTTGGCTGTCATATCCTATGGGAGATTAACGGTTGCTCCACTGTACGGCCATTCTTTCCTCCCTATTAGTCACTGAACAATAGGGAGAAAGAAAACCACTTTTACACAAACATAAACACAACCCCTCACTCGTTAGAGGTAGAATTAAACAAGAATTTGAAATTAAGAGTTTGGGTAACACACATATAAACAAGGTACCTTGAACACAAAATATTGGATCCATATAGACTTTATTAGGAGGAGAGTTCGTCTTTCCAAGACAGTTACAAAATCCGGGAAGCTCACATGTACCTTGGTAGTACGTCTTATATAGCTTCTGTCATGTGATCATGATAGCGATTAGGGATTTGCTGCTGTCGACATGTCACATGGGGTTTTATGTAATCTGCGCAAAGCCTATATAAAATTACAACTGACGCTACGAGGTTTATTGGATCCATATAAGAATTAAAAAGAGTGATTGAGTTTTTTTCAATAATGTAATAAATGTTCTGTAATTTTTATATACAATTTATATATTAGAAGTGTGATTTTTATTATAAACTGTGATTTTTATTATGCAACTACATACAAAGATATTACTATTTTTTATATATAAACAAGTCAAGATAGTGTGATTTTTTTCTGTGTATTCTGCGCTTGCGAAAAAATAGGACAGCACCAAAAAGACTGTGTTTTCTATGTGATGTAATTTCCTCAACATACTAATGACTGTGAAAGGACTAAAAGTGTTGCACAGATAATTAAGTACAAGGAAAATATAAATACAATTATTTTTGGGACTCACTCCATGGTAGTGAAATGTAAAGAGGAATGTTATACAGGTTACATTTTGAATTGTTGTCAAGTTAACCTTTAATTACTTAATTTTTTTTATTTTGTTTGCTATTCTTGCTGCTCAATTTTATTATCTGCATGAGTCGACTCGAGGTTAAATTGAAGTTATGTCCAGTGTATATTTGAAGTGAATTTTTGATAATTTTTGTAAATTTTAAGAAAGGTTTCATTAAATATCTTCTGAGATTTTTGTTATGTAGGGAGGCGCCGCCCTATTCAACATTATTTTTCAGTTGATGATAAATACATTTTAAATTTAAATTCTTTTTTCTCAAAGTAGTAACATTAGAAGAAATTTACATAATTTACAATTTTGTATAATTGTTCATTAATTACTATAATATTTTTGCTTTTGTTGTGTTCATAAATTAGTAAATCATTAGTGTATTTTTGTGTATTCAAAATTAAAATGCACAATGTCTCGTCATGTGATCATGACACTAAATTAACTTATCAAAGATGTTCCTTTTAAACCTATTTTCAAATTTGTGGTCTACGCCCATTATCCTCACACGGCTGGGTGAGTCTGTCTTCCAATGCAGGCATTGTTGGTCAGCCTCTTCTCGGACAGTGGAGGGGGATATTCTATAACATTAAAAACCCCATACCATTTTAAATTCTAAATTTCCTTGGGTGTACGAGCTAATTTCGCTTTCAATTCTAAGTTCTAAAAGCCCTCGGGCGAGGAATATTAAATGGCTTCCTTTTTCAAACCTGTGTAGCGTCAGTTGTAATTTCATATAGGTTTTGCGCAGATTACATAAAACCCCATATGACTTGTTGACAGTAGCAAATCCATAATCGCTATCATGATCACATGACAGAAGCTATATAAGACGTACTACCAAGGTACATGTAAGCTTTCCGGATTTTGTAACTGTCTTGGGGGAGACGTACTCTCCTCCTAATAAAGTTTTGTGTTGCCGTAACTTGCATAGTCGTCTATTCTTCGAGCCACGATTTACCACCTTCCATTGTGACATGCTGGATACCAGTCTTCTCTCTCCTTGGGTTGTCCAGTATGTTTCATATATATATATATATATATATATATATATATATATATATCCGTCAGAAACGTGTACTTATATGGATTTCTCTTTGGTTCAAGAATAAAAAATGAAATGGAGTTCCTTTCTTGTTCAGTTAAATTCTTGTGTCTGATAGATGAGAAAGCAACCTACCGTGCCACATAAGCGGAATACATCGGAGAGATTTTTCTGTAGCTTTAATTGGCGTTTTTTTATTACGATTTGCATTCCGGTAGAAAGGTTTCACACAGCAAAGACCTATTGTAAAACTTTGTTCATCAAAGCAATAAAATTTCCTACAGTTTTTCTCCTCAAATGATGGGTAAAATGTAAATAACTGCAGGATTATGGTTTTTAATAAGAAATTTTCATAGGAAATATATCATGTCGTATCTACCGAGCTATATTTATTCTGAAGTACAGCTGTAAAATACTAATAGTTGTAATAGTCGAGTAGTCGTTAAACAGTACGAAATGTACCTACTTTATGAATAACATTGGACTTCATTAAATATGTACAACAATATATATATATATATATATATATATATATATATATATATATACCGGGTGGCCATAATTAAACTGACAGTGCTCACAGTGTTCTGTAGCGCGATCTATTTGCGAGAATGACGCCACATTTTGTAGGAAGATTAAACAAGACGGGGGACGAAGGATTCCGCGAAAAAATAAATTAGTTCCAAAAGTCACCGCTAGGGGAATATTTGGCGCTGTGTAATAGAAAATAGAGTGTTAACAAATGCAAATTAATACGGAATAAAATTACCTTTTACTATGCACATTTTCTTATTTAGTTCAAGTGCAATATGGCAACACTTTTAAAAAAGCGTAAAATCTACATAAACACCGATAAAGTCTCGTGATCTGCAATATCACGTACGCTGAGCAGAAGTTTTTTATTCAAATTTCACGTTACATCCATTGGCACAGTGCCAGCTGCTTGGGTTTTAAAAGGCAATGTGTTACGTTTCGAATCAATCGGATTGAAAGTTTATGTGCAATGTCTCCTTCTTTTGTCGAGCGTGCGTTACTGGTCAAATTCTTTTACCTCAAACAGTGCAACGCGTCAGCCGCTCTTCGTGCTTTTAGAACGCACAAAAAAATGCGTAAAGGTAACGGTCCTGTGTCAGTTAATGGGCTAAAAGCAATGGTTGCGACGTTTGAGAAAACAGGTTCTCTGAAGGTTCAGTCAGGCAGAGGACGAAAACCTGTACCACAGGATACAATCGAAGCAGTTGCCATGGCGATTGTCGACAGAGGACCAAACAATATTGCTGCCACCTCTAGCGATCGTGGATTAGCTCGGAATATGGATATGCCGTACAGTTCGGTATGGAAAATCTTACGAAAGATTATCAACTTCTATCCGTACAAGATCAGCCGTGTACAGGAGTTACTGTACCCCGACCATGATGAGCGATTGACTTTTGCTCTCACCTTTCTTGCCAGAATGGAGGTGGATGATGCTTGGCCGGGGAAAATCTTATGGGGAGACGAGGCCCACTTTTTCCTGCATGGAACTGTGAATACCCAGAACTGCCGAATTTGGGATGACAAATCAATACATGCAGTCACAGAAATTCCCTTACATTCACCAAAGGTAACTGTATGGTGTGGGTTCACAGCGGAATTTATCGTAGGTCCATTCTTCTATGAGAGCATTACCCCGACAGGACCGGAAACCTGTTCTGTTACCGGAGAGAAATATCGCCACATGTTGAACAGCTTTGTCATTCCGGCACTTCAGCAAAGACAATGCCTGGGGGAAATCATTTTCATGCAAGATGGAGCCCCTCCACACGTTGCTGTACGGGTGCAACAGCTGCTACGACAGAAATTCACAACAGAAAGAGTCATTAGCCGCTACTTTCCAACTGCATGGCCACCTCGGTCGCCTGATCTTACCCCATGCGACTTCTGGCTATGGGGTTACCTTAAGTCCAAGGTCTATCAAGGATTGGTCCAGGACCTGGCTACGTTGAAGGATAACATATCACGGACTGTACGGGAGATTCCTGCAGACATGTTACTTTCTGCTGTTGTGCATACTGTGCACAGAATGCAATATGTGGTTCACAACAACGGCAGCCACATTGAACCTCATTTGAATGCAAAATGAAAGGTAATTTCCGTATTGATTTGCATTTGTTAACACTCTATTTTCTATTACACAGCGCCAAATATTCCCCTAGCGGTGACTTTTGGAACTAATTTATTTTTTGCGGAATCCTTCGTCCCCCGTCTTGTTTAATCTTCCTACAAAATGTGGCGTCATTCTCGCAAATAGATCGCGATACAGAACACTGTGAGCACTGTCAGTTTAATTATGGCCACCTGGTATATATATATATATATATATATATATATATATATATATATATATATATATATATATATATATATATATATATATGATAATATTACTAACTACTTATAATCGCCCATTCTGTACTTCATCTCTGCCATGGTAACCCGTCCTTCTTGTCTTGACGTAAACGCTTCGCCTTCCACATACTAACTTCCTCCGCCAATTCTGGCAACCTCTTTCACCTAATTCTATTTTGGCGCTTTTTTAGGAGAGACGCGGGCTGGCTTCGATGCGAGTAACATGTTGCTGTTTTCATGGAATAAACTTCAGTTGTTCTTGTGATTTGGAATTGCATTTAATTTCGGCCTCGACTGTGCTTCTTCAAGAGATGACCATTCGGGTCATCACACACACACACACACACACACACACACACACACACACACACATATATATATATATATATATATATATATATATATATATATATATATATATATATTGCTTACACTGAAGTGACTGAAGTGATAGAATATCCCACCTTAATGAAAAAAACTGGTGCAAGCCTAGTAAATGGATAAAATTTTTATTCACTTTTCCTGTATTTAGAATATACGTATTGGCTGAACTAAAATTAGAAAATATGTGCGACACTTTAAGGGGATGAAATTTTAATATCTTTTATTTGTTTTTGTTAAATAATTTTATTTTTTAATAGGAGACCTGAAGATATTTGTGATACCTATAATTGTTAATTTACTTGTCCTATTACTACCCTATTAAAATACTGAGAGTTATAAAAGATCTCAACTTACTTTACTATCAAAATTTTTGTAATTTATTTCCCATTTATTGATTAAACAATATTTTTCCGTTTCTTCCGTTAAGAATTTCTATCACACCGAAATGCAATCTGTAGTTGTTCATGGCAGTACAAGAAACAAGGTAGAAAATACTAACGTTTTAGAAAACGCATTAACTAAATTAAACGAGCTAAGAACTCTAATGATATAGACACATGAAGAGCCATGGTTTGGTTTATAAAGTACGGTCATTTTTCGCTACACGATGGCTAATTAGACCGGGATCTACCGCTTAAAGCCGAAAGGATACGCACATCCATGCCAACTGTGTGACTCGAACCCACAGACAAGACATTGTTTGTGACAGCTTACCGTAAAATATCACACTGTAACCGATCATTGCCTGAAACCGAACCATAAATCTCAATTACATTTACTTAACTACTTAAGCGGCATTTCAAAATCACGTTTCTTTAGCTCGCCCACCCCTTTTTATCAATCTCGATATATGGAAGCGTCTTATGCCATCACATAATACTTTGTAAAATTATCACTTTGTAAAATTATCTTGATTTTTCAATCCTTTATTTGACAAAATATGGATAACTATTTTATACAATTGCGTTTATCCCCTAAAATTACAGTTACAGGATAGCTTATAAACAACAGTTACGAAAAACAGATACAGCTAAGGAACATAAAACAATAACTTTTACGTTTGGAGTAATTTATTTCTCGTTAATTATGTGCTGATCGAAGACAACTGCATTTTTCCTGAAATATAACAATCAACTTCATCTAGTTATGAGCTTAATTAACTATCCTAATCTTTACAATTTTATTACTAAATCTCCCACCCCCCGGATTATTTTCAGCCTTCATTCCTTGAAACCATTAATCTGTCATAAACTTTTGATAAACTCCATGAAAGGAATTACAATCATGAAACAAGGTACAAATGCTTTAGCAAAAGCCTGAAAAAGAAAAAAATAGTAATCCCTAATGACATTAGACATGTGAAGACCCATTGTTTGTGACAGCTCACCGTAAAATATGACACTGTGCCCGATCACTGCCTCTGCAACCGGACCATAAATCTCAATTACATTTACTTAATTCCTCAAGCGGCATTTCAAACTCGCGTTTCTTTAGCTCACCTTCTTTTCTTTTTTTACAACCTCGAGATACGGAAACGTGTCATTTGCCATCACACAATACCCATTAAAGATGGGAAAATAAAAAAAAACGGGGGGAAAATGTTTCCGAATCAATATTAAGTAATTTCACTACTTATCTCTCAGGCGGAGTGTAAAAACAGCGGTGACGTTAAGAGATCTGGGAAATATTTTGGAATGGAACGCGCGTCACAGTGACAGCCATCCCGGCGGTGGGTTTGTACTTTTATCGGCGAAAAGAAAGAAGTGCCGAGAAAAATGGACTGGAAAAGAAACGGTTTTCCTTATTATGTTGTCGTTAGACAGAAGGAAAAAAAACCCAAAAAAAACTAGAAGCGGTAGGAGAACGATTTGTCTTTGTAGCGATTTTATTGGGCAAGCAGTTTTTCACTAGCGGACACAAAGAAAATAAATTTCGTAGCAAATTATCTAGTAATACCTGCCATATAAAAATCAATATATTTCTTTGGGAGAGACAAAAAGAATTATCACTTTTTTAAAAAATATTCTGGCATCATGAAAATTATACACTCCGACACGAAATGGTCGCATTATCATTATTTGTTTGCTTTAAAAGAAAATGAATACGGAACACGAGACATAAATAAAGGAAAATATTTTGTGAATTTTGAATGATATACACGTATATGTCAAATACTGTCTATCAAATATTGGTTTGCTAGTAACTTTAAACGTCTCGCAGAGTATTATATCAGCATTATATTCATCGATTGCTTGAAAGAAAATGAATACGGAACATGAGACGTAAATACAAAAAAATATTTTGTGAATTTTTTTAATGATTTTCTCATTTACGCCAGGGTTATATGCAAAACCTAAATACTATTAATTAAATACCGATTGACTAGTCACTTTAAACACCTGAACGTCAGAGTATAAGATTTTCATTATATTTATACAGTGCTGGCCACTGTAAATGCAACACCCTGAAGGAAACATGCAAATAACATGAAATTTGCAACATACATTAGCGGAGGTGAGATATGCAAATGATTAGAATTTCAGCGCAGACGCACATCACGCGCGCCTGTGGCGCCACTTCAAAGCGCTATTTAAGGCTTGGAGATTTCGACGATTTCAAGTTCGGCAATTGTGTTTTTCTTATGGTTTTTTCAAAAAACGATCAATTATGCCTCGTTGAAAACAGCGATCATCTTTTGATCAAGTATCCGAGTTCGACAGAGGAAGGATAGTGGCCTACCGTGATTGTGGATTATCTTTCAGGGAAATCGGTAGTCGTGTTGGACGAAACCAAACAACTGTAATGCGGATATGTGATCGTTGGATGTAGGAGGGTACGACGGACCGGCGTGTTCGATCGCATCCACCTCAGCGCACCACTTCACGTGATGACAGGCAAATTGTGCGCATGGCAGTGACGGATCGCTCAGTCACATCACGAACCATAGCACAGCACATGCAGTCTGTAACGCATCATCCAGTGTCTGCGCGTACCATTCGACGCCGTTGACAGCAGAGTGGTCTGTCTGAAAGATGTCCATTGCTTTGTCTACCCTTGACGCAGAACCACAGACGTCTCCGCCGCCAATGGTGCGATGACAGAAGGATGTGGACGGCAGAATGGAATGAAATTGTCTTTACTGACGAGTCACGCTTCTGTCTGCAACACCACGATGGTCGCATTCGAGTCTGGAGACACCGTGAAGAGAGGATGCTGAACAGCTGCGTTATGCACCGCCACACTGGTCCTGCATCGGGTATTATGGTATGGGGCGGTATTGGATATCACTCTCGCACACCTCTAGTACGCATTGCCGGTACTTTAAACAGCCAGCGCTATATCTCCGAGGTGTTGGAGCCAGTTGTCCTTCCTTACCTTCAGGGCTTGCCCACAGCCATATTTCAACAGGATAATACGTGACCACACGTGGCACTCATTGTCCAACGGTTCTTCGTCAATCGCCAGATTGAATTGCTTCCCTGGCCGCCTCGCTCTCCGGATCTTTCGCCGATAGAAAACATGTGGTCTACGGTTGCTCTACGATTGACCCTGATTCCATCCCCAGCTACCACAGCAGATCAACTTTGGCAACGTTTGGAAGCTACTTGGTCTGCTGTACCCCCAAGAACTCATCCAAAGTCTCTTTGAATCAATGCCGAGGCGTGTGGCAGCGGTGATCTCCAACAATGGCGGCTACTCTGGCTACTGATTTTGGCAGGAACCACACTTCACAGAAGTCTATAAATTTAATCATTTGATACTTGGCCAACATGTTATCTACAAAATAAATTTTGTTGTGATATCTCTTGTCTTTCTTGGTGTTGCAATTTGGGTGGCCAGCAGTGTAGTTTGCTTTGAAAGAAAATGAATACGGAATAAGCTATGTAAATAAAGGAAGATGTTTTCAAAAAATGAATGAGATAGATGCCAGGTTGACAAACAAAACATACATGCTTTTTATCAAATACAGCGGAACCTCGCATAATGTGCATAATTCGTTCTAGAATCTTACTCGTAATGCGAAACACTCGTTAAGCGAAACAATTTTCCCATATAAATTAATGTAAATTACGATAATTCGTTCCGTGCCAAAAAATATTAAAACTTTTTTATGTGTAACGTTTATTTAAAGAAAATTACTTATACGTAAATTGTTAAGGAGCAAAATCATCCATATGTAGTTTATTATTTATGAATTTATGACACATATCTAATTCTTTTTTACTAGAAAGCTATCTAGCGACATTTATTTTTCTGGGCGCTTCAAAATTTGATGAAAATGTGACACATCATTATCATTGAATAAATTTATAGCACGCATAGTCACCGTTCTAGTAGGGTGATGCTTTTCAAAGTAAGATGCAACAGTTTCCCATGCTTTTAGCTTTTCTTTTATTGCGGATATATACTCCAACTATACCCCAACTTAATATTTTTTGCTATCGTCTTTAAATTATTACATTAGAGCTCGTATATATCCGGACTGAAGTATGAACCTTCATTTTTTCCCGATTTCCCACAAACATTCCACTAAAACCTGCAACAGGTTTGTTGCTGGTTCGAAACATATATGCTGAAACGTCCCTACTCGGACACTTGACGCATTCCATTACCTGTCTCTGGAAGCTTTATACATTGCTTCCGTACATGTAGTGGCAAGGTAAAAGGTCTCTTGAGCTAACTATTAACGCGTCATAAATTTTTTCTAAATGTGCAATTCAAATTTGAAAAGGCATAAGATTTTTTGAATTCCCCTCTCCAATGAAATTTAAGTTATCAACGAAATATACTAATTTCCATGAAAAGAGGTGTCCCTCAAATTTTGAACAATGTGCATTAAAATTGATAGATCTGTATTTAAGTAACTGTACGGTAAAGTTATAAATGACATGCACATATATATTGCAATAAATTTTAAAATGTTAATAATAGATTTACAAAATTTAAGCGTTACTTGCAAAGCTATACAGGAAGTAATGTGTTTCAATAAAGAAACTGAACCCACAATGTCTGTTCTGTCTTTTGTTTGAACAGTGGTTCCTAACCGGGGGTGTGAAAGAAGGTTCTAAATTTTTAAGGAAAATTACCAATTAAGCGAATCATTTGATGGGTACTTTTCCACGGGAAATAGAAGCAAAATGAATAGATGGATACTCAATCCATTTTTGTTTGACCTAAATCCAATGGACGACGATCTTATCGCAATACGAGCTAATGCACGTATTCGAATGGAATTGGAAAAACTGGACTTAGAACAGTTCTGGTGTACGCAGTTAGAACTTTATCCAGAATTGGCAAAAGCAGACTCAGAGACACTTTTACCGTTTGCCACCACTTACCTTTGTGAAATGAGTTTTCCATCACTTTTGCACATCAAAATAAAAGCCAGAAATCACTTAAAAGCACCTGATGACTTACGCGTGGCTCTTTAAAAAAAAGTGACTCGTTTTTAAAGGATAATTATGAACAAACAACAACAACGTAGCCATTAAATATGTAGATATTGTTTTATATGTAATAATATAGTATGTATTCTAAGTGTATTAATTTTTTATGATAAATAATCTTGCAATAAATGTCTTTTCCTAAATAAAAAATAGAGACACATTTTTCAAGGGGGTGCGAGAGCTTATTTTCAGATTCAAGGGAGTGTTGAGTATTAAAAAGGTTAAGAACCCCCGGTCTAGAAGAACGAAATTTATAATGTTTTCAAGCCTTTTATCCTAGTCATAACACTCGCTCTCCGATGTTATTTACAGAAATATCTGCATTAGAAAGCGTGTCCTAGGAAACTCAGTTCATCACATCTTCCTATGTGAAAAGTCAAATGGACATATAAAGATGAAATGTAAAGGATTTCTGTATTAACGGAATGACAATTCACGCAAAATTTAGATTTTGAACTGAAACATAAAAGGAAAATAATTTTGCTTTGAATCCACCCTTGTATTCTTCTTCTTTATTAATAGGCAAAATAGAAAAAAATACGAACTCAAGGCTTAAATAGGCTACAAAATCCTATAGTTTTTAATCCAGTGTAATCTGACGTAAATGTTCTTCCTGATTCCCAGCTACTTAACTGCTCCATAAAATAGTCAAGAATAAATATATTCAGAGAATATTAATTATAATATATATATATATATATATATATATATATATATATATATATATATATATATATATATATACAGTGGAATCTCGATCTATCGTTTTCGAAGGGACCGACTGAACTAAACGATGGATGCGGGAAAACGATAGATGCGGGAACATACAAAAAAGTATTAACATACCTTAAAGCTTGATATCCCTAAAATATATTTACTCACATACATAAATGCATACATACTCGTAGTGTAACTGAAGATAAAATTACAAAGTTGTACTGAAATCCAAGATAATAATAATAATAAAATAAAAGAAATACACGTAGATACACAGGAATTTTAATTCAAATAAAAGTACTTCATCATCGTTTGTTTTTTGTCGGTTTTCCCTCCAGAAGTAAACAATATTTTTTTTGTGTGTTGCAAATTGCATTCTTTTCGGTATCGGTTACTGTGTGAGAGTATAAAAAAGCGGCAGCCGTGAATCCTTGTAACTAGAACCATCCCATTGCACTGGATGGGGTCCGGCATAAGACCACCAGGAAGTTCTGCTTCCGGGTGAAACACTCGTCGGCCAGTCTAGAACTGTAGTAATCAGAAACTTCTCACACACTAGACCAAACACCAGGGCACCTCCATCCTAAGGTAAAAAAAAGCTGACTCTGAGCCATTGCTGATAAGAACAGAAATGTTGAATAGTCGGTGAATTTCGAATGAGTTGCCGAAAATAGGGTACTCCAGGGGCTAAATAATTTAGGAACACCAACGACGAACAAATAATGGGAGTGGTACAATAAAGCGAAACCAGGCTAAACAAAAGAGAACAAAAATACGAGACCATGCATCTCAAATGTTCTGCTCATTGTTTAATTAGAGCGTCATTCTAGCTCAATCCAGACATTTATATTTCAGGTTCAGTTATTATGAAAAAACGATCGATCCGATAAATTAATGTAAAGCTGCGATATTCTGAACGAATATTGCGGGAAAACGATGGATCGAGGAACGATCCATGCGGTCTTTTTTGTTTGTTTTCTATGTTTTTATTCGGGACTGGGTGAAATAAACGATACATACGGGAAAACGATCGTTCGGGGAACGATCGATCGAGATTCCACTGTATATATATATATATATATTATATATATATGCTAACTAATTTTTACTGATAACTTGGATAGAAGCGATATAAATACTTCTAAAATAATG
This sequence comes from Dolomedes plantarius, assembly GCA_907164885.2. Taxonomy (NCBI): domain Eukaryota; kingdom Metazoa; phylum Arthropoda; class Arachnida; order Araneae; family Dolomedidae; genus Dolomedes; species Dolomedes plantarius. The sequence continues at coordinate 30,344,140 of OU015496.1, read as the reverse complement.
CCCGAAAAAAAAAATTCAAATCTTATATTTTAAAGGTGAGTGACCTTTAATCGAGTAAATAAATAAATACATTATTTACTGTTGAAGAATCAGGAAGTTAAGAATTTCTATATTAATAGTCTAAGAGTTCATATAAAATTTAGATTTTGAGCAACAGCACAGACTTGTGACAACACACTTTTTCCTCCACAATCAATTGCAGATAAAGGGACTAAAACAATCAAGAAAAATATATTAAATGTCTTATAAAGTATTCTCAAATTCGGAAATATGATCTAAATGTCCCAATTTTCAGACGCCCATTAAAAATCCAGACTCGTACTTCCATATCCCAGACGCGTATTAAATACGACCTTGCGAGTTATGCCACTTGTCATGAATAGAAAGAGGTTAATAAAAATACTCGTATCATGTTCCTTAGATTACTGCTTGAAATATAATAAATGCGATAAAGGATTTTCATATGTATTAAAGGGTCTCAGGAAAGCGAAGTAAATCACTTAAATACTGTGTCACAGAATGCGTCTGTTTAAAGACTTATATTAATCACGAAAAATACCAGGTCACGTATATATATATATATATATATATATATATACATATATATATATATATATATATATATATATATATATATATATATATATATATATATATATATATATATACAAAGGCTGTTCGCACATTTTTTAGACGATTTTGGTAAGCGGTAATAAAAAATCGTTTGCTGCAAAAGGTATAATTGCAATTGTACTATGTTTTTAAAAGTCAACATTATCGTCTGCGGCTTGAAAGTTTTGTTTTTATTAAAAATGGCGTTTTTAACAAAGCAGTGGTTTTAAGGCTACATTTATGCTCTTTCCGAAGAGAAATATGCATACTCCGTTATCCAAAAACGATGTGAGTCATGGTTTTGTGATATCTAAAGCGTCGATAGGTAATATCGTCAACAAGAAAGCAAAAACACGTCAAATTGGAGCCTCAAGTGGGACAAAAATTCCAAACAAGTATCCAAGGAAAAAACGGACATCTTCGACTATTGCAAAGGTACGTTGTTTAATGTTAAAAGAAAATCCCCCTAGTCGAAGGACAGTTGTAAAATCATTAAAATGCTCGGTGTCCACTGTAAACAAAATGATAAACGTTGATCTAAATCTTAAGAAAGCGAAAAAACGCAATGTGCATCGTCTTCTTCCAAATCATATCGCTGAACGCAGGACACGCTGCAGAATTCTATATGAGAAACACTTATCCAAAGAAAAATGGAAAACAATTGTCACAATAGATGAATCATGGGTGTATTTAAATGATTGCAACAAAAAAAGAGCCTTTTATTAAAGAGCCGATGTGAATGCAATATACATGGTCTAAAAAATGTGTGAACAGCCTCTGTATATATATATATATATATTTATATATATAACACTTTCGTGACTGACTGACTGACAGATAACGCACAGACCAAACCGCTGGATCTAAAGGGTTAAAATTTTGCATGCCGATTCTTTTTATACTGTAGGGGTGCACTAAGAAAGATTTTTGAAAAATTCTTCTTAGATTTTATAAAATTGAATTTGTAAGCTGTTTTTGTAACATTCTTTTATGTTTGCATTTAAAATAATAACTTGAGGTTTATAAAATTTATATCACGAGAAAGATCATAAAAATTCCTTTAAAATGAAATCTTTTTCGAATCTTTGGTGAATTTTGAAAGATTACTTTTTAGAATTTAATTTATTAAATGTTGATCACGTGGTTTCTTTTCTTTTTGTGATACTTTTAACTAATTTTGTGTCACGTGTATAAGAGCGAAATAAATTCACAAAAAAAAAAATATTTTATTTCTTTCTATTGCGGCAGACGATTGGACATTATCCAAAATATATTAAAATACACTAAAAGAAATTTTCCTCAAGCAGTACTATATTAACTGCAATATATTCTTTAGTATGTTCTATTAGATTTAAATTGAATATTTTCTTCTACATTATTTTGTCTATAAAAATATCCGTTACGATTTATATATATATATATATATATATATATATATATATATATATATATATATATTGGCATTAATTGCATACATTGACCGTTGTATTTAATTTGAACGTACTTCGTAGCGAAGCACGGGAATTCAGTTAGTCTATATATATAAAAGATCTCGTCTGTTTGTTTGACCGCTATAGAATCATAGACTGTTTCACCAACCGGGTCCAAATTCGGCATAGTTAATGTTTAGGACCCGAGAAACTTAACGCAGCAAAAACGAAATTTTGGGCTCAATTAGTTCTTTAAAATCAATTTTTTAATGATTTTTTTGTGCCCCCAACAATTGCGCGTACCACTTGTGAATACAGCTCCTTCACCACAACCAGCTGCGTTAAGAGGGTTGGTCTGGGGGTGACTGGGGGTGAAATTCCAATGCGCGGGTGAGAAGAGGGTTGGTAATAACCTTTGGCCCTGGCTCCCTGGATACACACTCTTCGTCCCTCAGATAAACACAACTTTCCTGGCTCTGCTTTGTGAAATCTGCTGATGATTTTGATTACACATATCGTTTGGATACTCATATGTCGTCACATTCGTTTTCATGTTGAAAGTGATGCAGATGATTTTTTTAACGGGTTTTTAAACGGATGACGTTTTTAAAAAGTATACAGGAATAAATGCATCTGGATGTTTATCTTTAATTAAAATAAAGGAGAAAAACTAATAATGCCACCAAAGAAACGTGATTCGTTTGGAAAGTTTTCTGATGCGAAAAGAAATCAAAGAGCAGTCGAAACAGAAGAAGCACGCAATCGAAGGCTTCAAGGTATTACTGAAGGACAAGTTGCACGAAGATCAGCCGAAACAGAAGAAGAACGCAATCAAAGGCTTCAAGGTATTGCTGGAAGACAAGCTGCGCTAAGGCAACAAGAAAACGAAGTGCAACGTAATCTACGACTTCACGCTGATAGAACAAGACATGCTCAAAGTAGATATGGTGCCATGAATGCTGACCAGTGGAGTTTATGTGCATTTCACTATCATCCAGAATGTAATTATGCATCTGCTAATGAAGTAAGTATTGGATCAATGTCGAAAATATGTGACAGCTGTGGTGATAAAAAGTGGTCTAGAGAATCACCAGGAATGTGTTGCAGTAATGGGAATGTACAATTGCCTGCAATTCCAGAACCCCCCCGAGCCTTTGAGAACTTTACTCACAGGCAATACATCTGATTCAAAACATTTCTTACAAAAATACAAGCTTATAATTCTGCATTCGCAATGACGTCTTTCGGAGCAAATATAATCATTGAGCGAGGTTTCATGCCTACATGCAAAGTTCAAGGTCAAATTTATCACAGAATAGGTTCACCGCAACCAATGCTAAATGAACAAGCAACATATCTTCAATGAGGAATTTGCACATGTGGGGAAAATGCTCATTTCTATTTTTTATTAACAGATTGGTTATTAAATTGTTCGAAAACATCAATTAAAACGTACATATAGATCTAAATAATAAAAATTTTAAATTTAAAATAAGCGAAAAGTGTTGAAAAATCATGTGACCTCAAAACGCTACGTGATTGGTTCTGACGTCACTATACCCCATGCTTCAATGTTTACATTTTTCTAGCGCGAGATTCTACGTTTCCTCCTCTTAAACTAACGTTTTAAAATCATATTTTTTTTCTAATTTGGTTTAATTTTTCTAATTTTAGTTTGTGGCTATTGTTTATTCCCTTTTTTTTAAAATTATATTCCATCGTCGTCTTTATTATTAGTTTTATTTCTGTTTTTTTTTACCATGGCGTTATTACCCGGTTTTGCAAAAGGGCAATCTGACAACCTGCCTAAAATGGATTCATTTGCAGTGTTTTCCTTTTTGAGAAATAATCCAAATTTTATGGGAGCAGAAATACGAGGATTTAAAGCTCAGAGGTATGTATATATTTGTTTGCATTTATTATTCTAGTTATGTAATGTAGATTGTAGAACGCTGACGCGCGTTGTACTTTACACAAACTTTAAAGTTAGACATTGTTTATGCAAATTATTAAATTAATCTCGTACTCTAAAAGTTTAATAAACAGCTTCTATTATTATTCATTCATAGTACATGTTTAATTTTGTAGAATTAATTAGCACTGCAACATTACAAGTAGTGTCTGTTATAGGATATTTAGTAATTTTAATTGTCTATTAAAAAGTTGACAGAAATTAAAAACACTACCAAATTTACGAATGTGTTCAGTGTTCTGCATTCATATCATAGAAATATGTATATTTTAAATGGTAAAGGAATTATAATAAATCTGAACTATGCATGATAATTAAACTTTTGACTAATCACATATTAAGTGGTGCAAAGAAACAAATGTTTACTACTCATAATAATTTTAAACAATCCTCTAACTCCATAATTTTGTGTTTTAAAAACACATTTTTAAATTGATGCTTTAGTACTTAGAAAGTTTCTTTTACTTAGATCTGGACGAGAAGGCTGTGGAGATAATGCTGTAGGATATGTTCAGGTAAAAAGGGATGGAGACATCTGTACAGTCAATGCAAGGGTGACACCAGAACATAATGTCACAAAAAAGACGTACAGTGTGGAACTCAAGTTGAATGAAAAGGAAGAAAATGTCCTTTCCGTCGAATGCAATGATTGTGCAGCATCTTTGGGTGAGTTCCTTTATGTATTATATTTAATTTTATCTAAAAGTTTTAATGATAGTGTGTTTGGGGTAGATACAATAGACCATCCATGGTTAGCTTTCCCTGCTTTGAGTCATTTATAAATAATTAGTAATACTTCAGCTGTTATAAAGAAATCTTTTTAATACAATACTTTATACATTTTATGTAAAAAACTAGCATCCAAAACTAGTGTAAAAAGATTAATTAAAATTAAATTTACAAAATAATTCATATATTTTATGCTTTTGTCACATTTTGCACACAAATTGTATTTATTTTAAAATTTCATCACCTACCCCCAACCCAGCATCTGGTGAATTCCATTGTAACGGACGTTACATTCACACACAAAATAAATTATAAAAAGATTATGAGATGCATATTAATGCTTCAAAATAGGAGTATGTTATTTTTTCCTGATAAAACCAATACTAAAGATAAACTTGACAGGTTTCAAAATTTATTTCTGGTGTATTTAAGCTACAAAAAAAAAAAAAAAAAAAAAATTCTTCAATGTAACGGATGTTACATAAAATGGAACATCATTTGTACTATAGCGTCATAAGATAAAAAAATCTGTGACTCTATTATGTAAATTTGATCAAAAATTTAAAAAATAACATCACAAGACATGCCTGTAATTTATCAGAACCTTGACATAAAAATTCAGCCTTTTTTTTCTGTAATAAAAAATTTAAAAACTATTTGTAACAGACGTTACATATAATACATGTCGCAACTGTACCCTTAACTAGGCTATATTCAAAACAGTCACAAACATGCATTTATTTTACTTTTATAGTTTTTACATTAATATTAAATTTACTCCAATTAAATTCAGTGGCATAATTTACGTAAGTAATAAGGTATAAAAATTATAATTTTACTTGCTAAAAAAAACTTACAAATAGATATTTTCCCATTACTTTCCCTACAAAACAAACTTAATGTAAGGAAAAAGCAATAATAGGTTCTAGTTCTAGAGGCCATAAGCTTTCCAATGATATATAACACTTAAGAATTTGTTTAAAATGATTTTCTTTCGTAATGGTTTCATGTTAGGTGGAATTCACCATCTGGAGAATATAACTCATAACAAAACTCGTTGTTTTTACAAATATATTTAAATATTTATTTAAGTGGAAAATGTCAAAACTTGTATTTATTTCATATTTGCTGCAATAATTTGGCAAATCATCTGTATCACATTAAAACCCACAATTATAGCTAAATTAAAAAAATATTGAATGAAGATCCACTTACTGAGCATTTACAACTGTTTCAGCATCAAAGCTATTATCAAGTAACTGTATGTAATATACTTTAAGAGTTGTATATTGCATATCTCTGCTGTGAACAAACATTTTATAGACCGCTATCCAGAATGCTAGTTTTTCTGAAGTTATCCAGGTATATTCAAAATAATTTAATCTGATATAGATAATATGGTAATTTAACGATTTTAAATTATGGATGAAAGTTTATTCATTTAATGAACACAGAAATAAATTAAAGTCAGAAATAACAGCATTTTATTTGTAACATTTTTCTTAAAATCAAAATTTTAATGCAAATTAACATTTTACAATGATTATTCAAGTGAATAAAATATGATATTCTCTGAATATAGTTTTCATTTTTGCATTAAATACTAGTTTAAATTTAACCGACAATATTTTGATTTTTGTTAACTAAATTGTATAGTAATATTTCTGAGGGTTTCTATAAATATATTTTTTTACAGGTGGATGTAAACATGCTGTAGCTTTGCTTATGTGGCTTCATAGACGGAGTGAAGAACCAGCAGTGACGTCAGTTTCGAGCTACTGGAAGAAATCAAGACTTGTGTATTAAAAATTTATATTTGAATAAATACGTGTTAAAGCTTAATTTTTGTAATTATTTTTTAACCCAATTTCTTTTTATACAAAATTAACACTGAGTATGAGTAAAATTACTAAATTTGGTTTTGGATCAAATCGTCTTGCATGTTAATAACTCCACATGCAATAATAATTAAATAATCCAAATAGGGAATTAAATGGTTATCAATGCATGAATGTGGACCGAGCATTTTAAATTCTCTCAATCTTCCAATAACTCGTTCAACATGGATACGTAAAGATGCAATTTGTTTTGATAATTTTACACCAGCTTTAAAGCTGACTGATGCTGTTAAAACTGATGGTGGTCGGACTAATGTACATCCTTTTTGCTGCAACAAAGATGATATGTGTTTAAAACCCCTGTCTGTCATGATTGAGGTTCCAGGAACTAATTTATCAAGATAACCACTATCTTCAATAATCATGACATAAGAAGTTCGACCACCATAACTATCTGAAATAAAATTCACTAACCCATCGGGAGTGCAAGAAATTAAAAATTTCAATGTATTACAACCATAATACTTAGACCATGTGAGAGATTGATGGACTGGGTTGCTCGGTTTTTCTATTTCGATCTCTAAACAATCAACAATAGAGCATACTTTTGAATATCGTGCACGGAAGGGGATTGGCAAATGCACACGGATATCTTCTACTTTCGGCCAAACAATAAGGTCTTGCATCAACTGTGCAAGCACAGTGACAGACTTGGAAAATATCCTACTCACTGTACTTACAGACAATCCAAAGTCGATTGCTAGGATTGAAAATTGGTTGTGTAACCGCAACTTCTTCACAATATACATATTTCGGGTAGGCAATGGCACGTCTTCAGTAATCATCTGAATTAGGAAATAACTTTTCATAGGTAAACCTAGAAAAAGTCTAGGATTTTTTTCGATTGACATGAAAGTACCTTTACTCATATGTTCCTTGTACTTTTCGAGGCAGATATCTTCATCATCAGAACTAAAATTATCTGAAATGTTACTTGGACAGTCAAAATCACTAACAGAATCTGATAGCATATCCTCTTCAACCTTAAATGAACCTGGATGAACACTTGCACATGTATGAGCAACAGCATTTTCTGTATGATTTTGAACATACATTCTTAATGGTGAACAGGCAATATCAGAAGTCTTTGTGACATCAGTGTTTGTACCCTTACTTCTAAATGGTCTTATGATGTTCACTTGTATACCCCTATCTTTTAAGTTATCTTCATCAAAAGTAGGGGGTATTGAAGTTGAGGGTTCCTTTGATGCTGAAGGTATGGCAGCCGCTGAAAGAGCTTCTTGGACAAGAGCTAACCGTTTCCTTTTCAAAACACCTTTTCGCTCAGTTTGGGACAACGGTGTTTTCTTCTGGCACTCAAAACGATGTGGGACTACACCAACTTTCAGCTGTAATCTTTTAACATCTTTTGTCAAACGCCACTGCCAGTAATTTTCCATGTCCTCCTCCAACTGAAAGATAAGGAAACGTGGTAAATTTCTTTAAAGGTAAAAATATGAAATAAATTTAATTTTTATTACTGACTACATACTCTCTTATAAAAAAAATTCCAAACATCCGTTAAGAATTTTACCTCTTTGAGGTGCCAGGAGCAAGCACTTTCTTTGCCCTTAGCTAAGTAATCACTATAAGTCATGATGATTGTAAATAAATAAGTAACAGGAAGCCTATTTAGCTGATCATGCGAAGTTGGAAATTTTGTCCTGTTATTTGGATTTCCTGCTAGTACTGTTTTTTATTTGAAATGATCAAACAAGCACACACATTATTATCATGTCTATGTCTCTAATTAAAAAAGAGAGCCTGACATATGTTGCAGAAATATAGAGATACAGGTGCAGTGGTTCAGTGAAGACGTGGGGGGGAGGGGGGTTCAACCAAAAAATTCCATCAAGTACAGTTTTTTTCACAATATGAAATTTTCTGTTTTCAGTCTTTCAGTTTTTATGAATATACAATTAGCATGTAATTTATTTTTGTTCGCCCGCTAAATGTCATCAACATATATAATTTTTTTTGTTATTTTATAATAAACAATTAATAAAATCAAAAAATGTTCGGTACACATAAATAAACAAAGGAAAGAAATTAATAAAATAGTGTAGACAATGAGATAAAGTTCATTCATTTTGTCACTTCCTCTTAAGACAGACATGTGGCACCTGATGTCTCTTTTTCATGGTTTAGAAGACGAGAAACGGATTGCAGAATATCCAGAATCATATGCTTTTGTACTAATCACAGTAAACGACTCAGTAATGTGGATTCCAAATATATATGTGAATATTAAAGTAATTTTTTCCACAAAACTTCTTACTTATTATTTTGTTTTACTCCCTAGAAATGTTTTTATATGGTATATAAAGCATTATTTTTCTAAATTTTCAAATGCAGTTTTCAAAAAACTTACGTAATGGACAAAAACGAATGACATATTTGAAATTAGCATACCAAAAAACATAAAAGTCAATTGCTACTTTGCAAAAAATATTTGTTCTCTGAAAATTTGCAGACCTGTGTTATTAAAATGCATCAACAGTATAGCCTTAAAATTTCAGTAAAAGTGTCATATAAATTTATTCATAAATTGATAATGATTTTGGCTAGTAAAAATATTAGACTAATCTTGTAAAACATTAATTTCATAGTTTGAATCTTCATTGTAAGCAAATTAATATGCATAATGGAACAAAGTTATATAATTATATATTTTTCTTGTAGCACTATTTTGAAGCAACATTGAATTCTTATTAAAAGTTACATTTCATATGTTAACATAATAAAGAAATAACTTACCGAAAAGTGATCTTCACAACACCAGCGAGTTGTCTTAGTGGACAATGCTGGATTTTTTTTTTCGTCGCGTTTCATTGCAACAGTCCATGCTTTCCTTTTCAGATTATCTTTTGGAACACTAAAAAAAAGCTTCCCAGGTGTATTTACCGTCGTGCTTGTGCAGCAAAGTACTATACAATATTTAAAATTTGTTTTAACACACTTTGACATCTTAAAAATAAAGAAAAAACACTAGATATCAAACTCAAACTACGCAACACAATCCAAACACCGAAGTAAACAAATTCGCTATGGAGCATTGTGACGTCACATGTATCCGCGTAGGAAAAGTAGCGTTTTTGAGATGAAGTAAATAGTGCGCGTTTAAAAACAAATTATGTTAACTTTTAGAGTTCTAAAACTAAAAAAAAAAGATGCTTTCGATTATATCTTTCTATTTTCTATATCATAAATGCAAAATAAAAAAACGTGCAAATTCCTCATTGTTTTTCATTTCGGATTTGCAACATCAAGCACAACCTTCAGACCATCGTGTAAAATAAAACCAACTTCATTTCGGCTGAATCGAAACAGTATCGTATAATATTTGCGCTGGCTCATTCCCAATACACGGTGCCGCGGCTTGGCGATACTTTTTTTAGATTTTTTTAGATTTTTGCCAATTTGGCGATGAAACGCCAAATGTGGTTTGTGTTTGTTTTATGCTTTTAAGGTAACCATTTATTGCTCCCGATTTGAATAAGATGGCGATATTTTTTGGTGATGTTTTTTAGATTTTTGCCAAATTTTTAGATTTTTGACGATAAAATGCCAAATGTGGTTTCTGTTTGTTAAATGCTTTTAAGACCGTTTAAGTTTGCTGTATATATCACTTCCTCTTTGAATAATTAATGGCCAATCAGGGCCTGTGTTTTACCGGTAGACCTGTTTAATCTGGATTTTTAAACCGCGCCTGTTTCAAAGAAATTAATCCGTTGAAAATCCTTTTTGGGATTTGCAGTTCCATCGCTCGGACGTACATTTCTTTGCTAGGTATAGCTTCTTTTGTGAATGAGAGAGTGAATTTGGATTTCTTTAGGGATTTTCAAAAAGCGGGTAAGAGAACTGTAATTGAATATTGTATGTATATTGGGTTAATCGCTAATGTTTATTATTGTCCAAATTTTAATTTACCAATGACTTTAACTGAAAGAAAAGACGTTAATGATGGGTTTTCTTGGGTTTGTCGTGTTCGGGGTGGTGGGGAGGAACATCACGTTAAAAGATCGATTAGATGTGGTTCCTGAGTAAATTGGATTTAATTACGGTTTTAAAATTAACTTATTTATGGGTAAAAAAAAACGCCATGTTCTTGGATTACAGACGAATTGGATGAATCCGAAAGTGAATAACCGGTAAGTGGTTTTTTTTTTAAATTTTAACATGAAATAATATAAATGACAACATGCAGAACTTTCATTTTTTTTACTTGCTGATATATTTAACCAAGATGTATTTTACATTTGTTTAAATGAATTATTTGCAATATACTGATTTTTTAGAGGGGGGTTGGGGGGGCGGCAGCCCCTCCACACAAACAAATTTCTCATCATTTTTTGTATTTGTGTATTTTTGTGCTTTTTCTGTGGTTGTATAGTTTAAAAAATGCGTAATTTTGGGACTTTTCGGACTTTCCCGTTCCAAAAACACGCGTTCTGCATGGGCGACAAAAATTTTAAAAAATAAAATCGACTATTTAAATGAATTATTTGCAATATACTGACTTTTTTTAGCGGAGGGTTGGGGGGGCGGCAGCCCCCCCACACATAATAAATTTCTCATTATTTATCAGCTTTCATTTTTTGTATTTGTGTGTTTTTGTGCTTTAGTGTAGTTGTACAGTTTAAAAAATGCATATTTTTGGGACTTTTCGGACTTTCTTGTTCCAAAAATACGCGTTCGGCTTGGGCGACAAAAAATTTAAAAAAATAAAATCGACTGCCCTTATTTAACTTCATTTTTTCATTTTCTGTATAAATTTTCAATGAAAGTTCTGCATGTTGTCATTTATATTATTTCACTGCATTGGAACCGCCATCTTGGTTCCGTCTCCCATCGCGAAATTGGCGACGGGAGACGGAACCAAGATGGCGGTTCCAATGCAGTGAAATACAAGGGGCACCGTGTATTGGGAATTAACCTTTGCGCTAAGCAATAACCTCAGGAGACACTTGTCAACAAATTTAAAAAAAAAATCTTAAAGGTAACAACAGGACTAAAATAATTTACCAAGGGTTCGGTTAAAAATAAAAAAAATATTTATTATTCTTCAGCAATCATTGAGCCAGTCTGGATTATAACATCGGAGAATACTTACAATTCATTACGCTCAAGTCAACATGAGCCAGAGAAAAAGGATGTGACCGTTCCGGCAAAAAAAAGGTCAGCAGAATAAATTTCACTAACATATCAGTTCAATATATAAAGGGAAGCCCCCGACACAGAGTTTGGCATAGCCAAATCTGGTGGAGTGCTTAGTTGCAAAAATTTAAGAGACAACAATTTATAACTGAAAAAAATGTCTCACTGAATTATCTTATTTTTACCTCTGGACAGGAGTGCACAAGAGAAGCAAGGGTTGCAACAAACTTAAAATATCGCCAAGGGAAACACAGCAGAGAAGGAAGACGAGAACAACTGGACAAGAACGGGCAGCTACCGCCAGGAGCGCGCGCCGGCCAGATACCCGGTAGAAGGAAAACGGTGATTCACCGCCAAAAAGTACCTAAACCTACGCCAAGTACGAGAGAGAGACCGGATCGCAGACAGCTGATTGGCCTAGCCAAAGCTGACGTAAAAAGGCGCCTAACTTGATTGAACGTAGCTTCCTTACCAGGAAAAAGAAATAAAGTTTTCCCACGCAGCAAAACACCAAACTCGCCGACAGATCTTATCGGGGAAAACGGAGACGCTAGGTCTACACTTATTGTCCAAAACAGCAATTTAAGCAGCAATTATCCTACCCCCAAGGAAGGGAAAATATCCGGTCCTTTTTAAACAGGGCGGTAGTACTATAAAAACCCAATTATATTGAAAACAGGGCCAGCGTTTTGGGGGAAACGTAACTAATTTTAAGAGGGTTCCCAGACAATAAAGAAACAGGTGGCGATTTACAGATGCTATTCCAAGAACACCAAAATGGTGCAGGGCAAAACTTTAGAGACCTCCCACGTATTGAGGAACAACTAAAAATTAAGCTATTCTATTTAACAAGCTAACCTGCTTATAGCTGAAGCTAACAAAGGTAACGTTAAGGAATTATAGTGATCAAATTATTTAACATTTCATAATTACCAGCACTTAACGTAATATTTTAACACATAGACTGTAACGAAAATCCTATCGAAGATTCATCTGCTAGCTCTTTTGCTAATGTTTCGACTGCAGAACTGTTTCCGTATTTAAAATCTTCCTATACTTCAGAATTTTTTTATTTTCGTTCACCGTTCTCCCTGATAACTCTCCGGTTTCGAAAGGTACGGTGTTCTACAACTACTTCGATGATCCCGCGAACTTTTCTTTGGCCACCAACTCCTCCAATTTATCTCCGGGACACTTCCAGAATTCCACAATTTAGATTTGATGCCTCAACTTATATAAGACTGATTGGTATCCTCTTCGTCAACTTTCAACAATATAGACTAGTACCTTCATTATTCTATAGTATAGACTGATGCCTCCTCAATATCTTCAATATCTCCGTGACAATAACAATGGCGTTGTGGAGTCTAATCAGTTGTGAACAAAAGAAGGCCGGCTAGAGAAGTTTCAATATATATATATATATATATATTTATATATTGCATTATTCACCATACAGTTAATCAGTTAATTGAAGTCAGTTTATAGTGTCAATTATTATAAAAAGAACACAGGTTTCACGCATAGGAATTTGTTGTCTCGTTCAAACCATCCTGAGACATATCGCAAAGCACGGCCCCGGCCGCTATCATCTTGATTGCGCAAGATGTCCGTCACGTTTGCTTAAAATTGCACGTCGATGTTTAATGTATGAAGTAATGAATTGGCAAACTATCCTTAAAATGAAATAGACAAGAACTAACTAATTTACATTCCCTTCACTCATTACTTCTATCATGGTATGCAACCTACAACCACTAACTCCCCGATCTCATGTATCTGAAGAATCTTATACGGGTATTTCCAAAGTACGATTATTTAAGGTCTTCGGAGAATTGCTAAGATTTATGCCGCGATAAGTGCGACTCCATGCCGCGTCTTTTGTGTTGAGTTTTTCCGTACTTTTGTGACCTAGAGATTGTGTTAGAAGCACTGTGGTCAGTTTCTGACGATCTATAAGCTGTAGTATTTCGACTTCCTGTAAATAAATCTTTGTTTTTTTCTGTCTTATTCAAACTCCATTCAATAGCCGAACCCGAACTGGGAGTTCGTAACAATATTAAACGTTTTATAAAAAAGTATACGAGACACAAAAAGCTACGGATTTGAGCTAATTATTTTGTACATATACATATAATGAAAGTCTATGTACTGAGTTCAGTTCTAGAATATCGAAATTTCGTTATCTACGTATGTCCTTTAAAAACCACTCTTTATCGATCAGAGGAGCGTGGCCGATAATGGAAAAAAGACCCTTTAACGATAAGGTCATCGTTCTTGAAAGCGAGGGAAATAAAAAAAAATTTCGATTCTTCTGTTAACAAAGGCTCCGTTCGAGGGAAGAAAGTGAAAAGAAAATAAGAAACGAAAATCCCAGAAGAAAATATTTCTGAATCTAGATTTCGAAGGGGAAGAATCAAGTAAATATTTCACGCCCGAGGAAAACCCAAAATATAAAATGCTTTTATGGGGTTCCTCATGGAAGGGAGAGAGGATCGGGGAAGATGTTCATATGATTTAAGAATTGATTTGCAATTAAGTATCTGATTCCAGAGTTATTTCTGCTGGCGTAAGTCTGAATCAGGCATAAAGGACAAAGCTGCGTTATACTTTGATAAGATGAGAAATACATTTAGCTGAATTCAGGAACATAATGTTTTCTAGCTCATGGAATATCCGCTTATTGTTTGTCAAGGCTTCTTTTTAAATGTCATCCCAGTTTTTCTTAAGGTTTAAAACATTATTTGCTGTTACAACATAGGCTTTTCTTTTTTAAAACGGTATTAAACACTACCTTTAACAATTGTAATAAGTTTCTCTATCACGTAACAGATAAGTTTATAGATGTACAGATCCATCAACAATGTTTTTGGTTTTTACCCATCATTGTCGGATGTTCCAAGCTCCACACAGACGACAAATATGCTGAAGGCGACAGAATTTCGATAGTGGAATGCCTCAAAATATCAATGGTGACGCATAAATTCCAGTCGACAGCAGAAAGAACCACACTGAGTTTTCTAAATTTAGGTAGGCGTATGATAAAATCGTTAAGGAATGTCATTTTTGAAAAGGTAGATATCTCCGGCAGCCATAGACATAAGTTTTCCCTTCGACTTATGATGACTTTATTGGGCTCACATTTTAGGATGATAAGGTTAAATACCCGACAAACAATTGAAAATAAACAAGATTTCCCAACAGGGGATTGCGTCACTAATCAAATCAAAATTTTACTAGAATTCTTTCCCCCAACTCGTTACCTCTTTGAAGCTACTTTTCTGTGCCACTCAGACATTTAAAATGAAATCTTTCTTCGCCGAAACCTATGGTCTAGACGGTAGTTAAATTTTCTTTTGGCCTAGGTCAGCATCTTGGAGTGGAAGTCATATTTTGTAAATATTTGTGAAAAGGAAATACGTAACTTTTATTATTGTAGATTAAAGTTTAAAATTTTGATCGCAATTCTTTTTAGTATATTTGCTAAGTATTGGAGTTCTTAGAGCTATAACCTCTCCGATTCCGGTTTGAGAGTATTTTCAGTATAAGAAAGAATTACTTTCGCCAATATCTAATCTACAAAATATCAATCTTTTGGTTTCTTTTCTAGGAATTGATTATTATGTTTTGATTATTATAGCAGAATTGATTATTAAAGCATCTAATTTTACAAAAAAAGATATATTTGTTTTTTTTTAGCATATTATTATCATCAATACATAATTTACAAAATATCAATCTGTTTGTTTCATTTAGAAACACATGCTTCAATTTTTTCCATTTAACATATTTTACTTTAATTTTCCTATTGTACCATTTTAATATTTTACAGTTTTTGATAAATTTTAAATAGGCTAGACCACCAGTAACCCGTTTGGTCACCTACTCTATATTGGTTATCATGAATAACTAACGAACATTCATAGATCAGCTCCCTTTATGATTTTTTCCAAGGCTTCCTAAGGATTATTTTGAAATAATTCATTCCAACATATAAGTCTGTTTGTGTTGTTGATATTTAAAGAATTTGTTTCATCAAATAACATTGCTGTTCACCGAAAGTCAAACATATTTATACTACATATTTATATATATATCATACACATTCATACATCAGCTTACTTTATGATTTTTTCCAAGGCTTCCTAAGGATTATTTTGAAATAATTCATTCCAACATATAAGTCTGTTTGTGTTGTTGATATTTAAAGAATTTGTTTCATCAAATAACATTGCTGTTCACCGAAAGTCAAACATATTTATACTACATATTTATATATATATATCATACACATTCATAAATCAGCTTTCTTTATGATTTTTTCCAAGACTTCCTAAGGATTATTTTGAAATAATTCATTCCAACATATAAGTCTGTTTGTGTTGTTGATATTTAAAGAATTTGTTACATCAAATAACATTGCTGTTCACCGAAAGTCAAACATATTTATACTACATATTTATATATATATCATACACATTCATAGATCAGCTTTCTTTATGATTTTTTCCAAGACTTCCTAAGGATTATTTTGAAATAATTCATTCCAACATATAAGTCTGTTTGTGTTGTTGATATTTAAAGAATTTGTTTCATCAAATAACATTGCTGTTCACCGAAAGTCAAACATATTTATATTACATATTTATATATATATCATACACATTCATACATCAGCTTACTTTATGATTTTTTCCAAGGCTTCCTAAGGATTATTTTGAAATAATTCATTCCAACATATAAGTCTGTTTGTGTTGTTGATATTTAAAGAATTTGTTTCATCAAATAACATCGCTGTTCACCGAAAGTCAAACATATTTATACTACATATTTATATATATATCATACACATTCATACATCAGCTTACTTTATGATTTTTTCCAAGGCTTCCTAAGGATTATTTTGAAATAATTCATTCCAACATATAAGTCTGTTTGTGTTGTTGATATTTAAAGAATTTGTTTCATCAAATAACATTGCTGTTCACCGAAAGTCAAACATATTTATACTACATATTTATATATATATCATACACATTCATAAATCAGCTTTCTTTATGATTTTTTCCAAGACTTCCTAAGGATTATTTTGAAATAATTCATTCCAACATATAAGTCTGTTTGTGTTGTTGATATTTAAAGAATTTGTTTCATCAAAAAACATTGCTGTTCACCGAAAGTCAAACATATTTATACTACATATTTATATATATATCATACACATTCATACATCAGCTTACTTTATGATTTTTTCCAAGGCTTCCTAAGGATTATTTTGAAATAATTCATTCCAACATATAAGTTTGTTTGTGTTGTTGATATTTAAAGAATTTGTTTCATCAAATAACATTGCTGTTCACCGAAAGTCAAACATATTTATACTACATATTTATATATATATCATACACATTCATAGATCAGCTTTCTTTATGATTTTTTCCAAGACTTCCTAAGGATTATTTTGAAATAATTCATTCCAACATATAAGTCTGTTTGTGTTGTTGATATTTAAAGAATTTGTTTCATCAAATAACATTGCTGTTCACCGAAAGTCAAACATATTTATACTACATATTTATATATATATCATACACATTCATAGATCAGCTTCCTTTATGATTTTTTCCAAGGCTTCCTAAGGGTTATTTTGAAATAATTCATTCCAAGATATAAGTCTGTTTGTGTTGTTGATATTTAAAGAATTTGTGTTGTTGATATTTAAAGAATTTGTTTCATCAAATAACATTGCTGTTCACCGAAAGTCAAACAACAACAGAGACTTGAGTTACAACAGTAAAATGTATTTGACCTATGACATGTTGTTGTTATTACTTATGGCCCCTGGCCGGGGACCAGGTTCATAGAGGCTTGCGGGTTACGGCTCCGCTGTACAATCGCATTGCAAACGTCGGAGTCCGATTGATCCAGGTGCCACCTCCCTTTTCTCTGAGCTCCGCCCACTTTGGTGACATTCTGGGAGGGGGGGAGTATTTTTTTCCAACCCCTCTCATAGATGGCTTTTCCGGTCTATGGATTTGACGTGATAATAGTCGGCCTAGACATGTAGGTATTGGATGACGTTCGCCGGAATTCGAACCGAGCACCGGTGACATGTGGTATAATATGTAAATGATCGAAGTTGTAGGTCTGTAGGTCAAAATAAGTGTTTAGAAGTTTTAGAAGTCACTAGTTGTTACCCGTCAAAACATGACGGCTAGATAGTAAATAAATGTACTAATACACAGATCATACTCAACACATCATTGCCAAATGTTGGAAATCATGATAATGCGCAAAAACAAATTAATGTGTTTAAGCGGCCTCGTGCTTAGTGAGTATCTGAAGCCAGATTTAAAAAAAGTCACTGCGCAGAAAGCATTGTTTTTATTTGTAAATTATCGATAATCAAACTGGGTGAAATAAACAATTTCCATCAATTTTCTTATATTTCACAGACATAATTATCATAAAAATAAAAATGGCAGAGAGAGATCTAGAGAGACTCCTCGGAATAAACGTGTTTATCATTAAAACATGTCACTGAGCATGCGCAGAAACACTGAGTTTCTAAAAACAGATTTAAATATGTCGCTGAAAATGCGCAGAAATAAATTTTTAATTGTAAATTATCGCTCATTAATAGAAATTGCGGTTAGAAAAACCCAAATTTGACAAATCTACAGATTGCAATCTTTAGTTTAAGACCAAAATGAAGTAGATTGATGCAGTAGTTTTCTCTCACGGACTGCCCAAAAATTCGGCTTAGCAACTTAAATATATTGATAACTGTCCGCACACGGTGGACCATTGAGCGATGAAGATCCTTTTAAAAGCTGAGTGGGAAAAGCCGTTCAACGTAGCCGTTCAGCACGCTTCCGCAACTCTCCAGATGCGACCGCGTGTGATGTCATACTGGCCAATTTTCGAACAATCTTGTCCAACTCGTATTCAACGGGGGACAAGCCAGGCAGGAAAAAATGGAAAGCCGGAAGAAATGGTACTTCTTGGTCGTAGAAGTAGCGTTAGACAGCTCGGGCGACATGTGGACGAGCGTTGCTCTGTTGAAAGGTAGCTACAAGGCGGGTTGATAAGAGGGGTGTAGGGCCTCTGTTTCCGATACGCCAATGGTGTAACTGACTGTTCATAGCACCCGCGATTTGTCTAAAGCAGTGGTCGGCAAACTCATTTGTCAACAGAGCCAAATGTCAAAAGTACAACGACTGAAATATCTTTTGAGAGCCAAATTTTTTTAACTTAAACTATATAGGTAGGTGCATTGTGATTAATTTAATTAGGATACTCCAAAGCTGGACTTTGCTAAAAACGTTCTCAATCTGAATAAGGTACGTTCTCTGAAGTCGACCCCTTCCAACTCTTCCATCCACACTCGTCTTGTATACTTATTTCATCTATCTCCTTTAGTTCATCCTCTCTGTATGTCCAAACCATCTCAACATACCTTTCTCAATCCTCGACACTACATCTTCTATCACTCCATAGCTCTCCCTAACATTAACTTAATAAACTGTACTTAAAGTTTTTTTAAGTCTTAGTTAAACTATAGATACGTTGAATAAAACTTGATATCGATTGTAAAGTATCCATAAAATTAAATCATGACAATGACAGACAAACACTAATATGAACAATGGCTTCGCATCTCCTTGGAAAGTTTGGGTAAGTCAAGTTTGTATGTTGATTTATATTTTAGGCACAATTCGAGGTTCTCATCAATAAGATGACTTCTCAATTTACTCTTGATAAGGTTCATTCTTGAAAATGGTTGTTCGTATGAATATGTAGATCCGAATAAGAAAGAACAGCAAACACTAGTTTTTCCAGGTGATTATATGAGTCAGCAATACTATTCTAGGTGTTAAAAATCATACCTTCCTTCTCCAGATCTCTCAAAGCAAACCACTTGTGCTGTGAACTAAGTTCCCATTTGTTTATCTCCAATATTTCTATATCAGCACAAAGACGTTCAAATTTCGAACTCCACATTTCTTTGTTTTTAAAATTCAGTAACTGCATTTCAAAGTTTCTAATGTCAATATTAAAGGGTTTTGTTTGGTCTTGGAGCGCAACGTCATTTTTTGCTACACAAGGGATAATTAGACCGGGGAGCATATTAACTACCTATACTCGAGTTCACACAACAGGGAAATTTCAAGCCCGCTGATTCGTTGGTTTCGTCCCGTCATCTATGACATCACTTAGCGCAACTTCCAAAGACTTCACGTGGCGCCATCTTTTCCCCTGAAACTGATTCATTCATTACAATATACTATTTAGATTCCAAATGTTAGTGCGTATGTGAATAAATCGTGAGTAATTGTGTTTTTTTGCTCAAATGTCCGTTTTTTTCGGAAGATAAACTTCCATCCTCATTTTGTAATGAGGTGGAAAGTGAGGACTCCTTTGTCAATTTTCAATTTTTTTTTATAATTTAAATTTTTATAATAATGTCATAGTATATGCTACAAATATAGGGAGAGCTTTTTTAAATATGTTTCTGAATTTTTGTAAAAAAAAATATTTTACTCATTATATGGTAATTTTTGAAAAAAGATTCTTCTTTTTCATGTTTATCTATTTGTAAAAAAAATTTAAGCATTTATCCAAAAAAAACCTCTCCCTACGTTTCTGAAACATTCAATCAAGATTAAAAAAATATAAAAAGTATAACTGTAAGTGCATATTTCTCAAAGCCTTAGTTCATCAAAGTCAAGCAAAATTGCAAAATCATGATTTTGAGAAAAATGCATTTAAAGTATAAAACACAACAGAAATTAAAGAAAAATAACTTACTTTTGTAACAAAAATTTTTTTAGTAATTTATTATGTTTGAAGGTTCTTATGATATCAAGAGCATATTAAATTAAACGTAGGAAAAAAATTATAGGCAGTTCCATATGTGAAAGAAATTAGACGATTTGCTAGAATTCATAAAAAAATAAGCTTCCTAATTTTATTTTAAACAACTAAAAAAATATATTTTGCTATTTCTTTTATCGTAAAACACACCAGAACCATTAAGTAACAACCTTCTTATATATATATATATTGTGTGTGTGTGTGTGTGTGTGTGTGTGTTTTTTTTTTTTTTTTTTTTTTTTTTGCAAAAATTCAACTTAATGCACCTTAATGCACAGCAATTCATATATGCACCAAACACAATATTTCGATAAAAACATTAAAAAAAAATCATAAAGGATATTTTAAATATTTTTTTGAATATTGTCTAGGACCAAATATGTGTGAGAAAAAATATACATAGTTGTAAAAAAAAATCGTGCAGAGTATGCTTAAGTTTATATAAAAAAAATATTAGTCAGAGGTAAAAAATCTATTCTTGCAAAATAATACACCCATACAAATTTATATCTTTCAATGCAAGTTCTTGTAAAATAAATCCACTCCCCCCCAAAAATGTTACATAATTCATAAAAATTTCAAACCTACCATTATATTCTTTTTAATTTTTTCAAAGGTTTTTTTTTTCTTCAAAGGTTTCTTTAACTTGTTATAAAAAGTTCAATCTTAGAAGTTTTCTTTTAAATAATAAGTGTATTTTTCACGATTAATTCAGTTTCACGATTAATTCAGTATTCACGATTAATTCAGTTTCAGGGGAAAAGATGGCGCCACGTGAAGTATTTGGAAGTTGCGCTAAGTGATGTCATAGAGGACGGGGAGACACCAACGAATCAGCGGGCTTAAAATTCCCCTATTGCGTGAACTCGAGTATAGGTAGTTAATATGCGACCGGGGACCTACTGCTTAAAGCAGATTCCGAATAGCTACAAACATCCATGCCGATTGTGGGACTCGAACCCACAGACTCTGGTACCGAAGGCCAACGCCCTAGCCATTCGGCCATCCCCCGACTCAATATGAAAGGGAGAAAAATTTAATTCTTCTAGAGTTCGAAAATCTGTTACAGTAGCAATAAGAGGTTTTTTAACAGAAGCTAACGTTGCTTTGTTGTTTCTGATTTCCTGAAACCTGTCGAGAAAAGCTTCCCTAATATTTAAAAGTGTTGCTTTGAAATAGAAAATGACAATATCAGAATAATTTCTTGGCGATATGTCAACAGGCTTGGAAAGTGAATCTAAGTTTCTCTATCAAAATATTCAGTAAAAAGAGATAATTTGTTTTTGAATGAAATAACTTCTAACATTGAAAAAAATTGTGCATTCTTTCCCCTCTGGTTTACGACTAAGGCGACAATGGACTTTCAGATTGACAAAATTATGTCCCCAAAACGATTTTTTTTCTTTCAGAAAACGATTCTGCAACTCATCAGCTTTAAATTAAAAAATGAGTATGTTGATCCGATCATTATTAACCGAGTTATAAGTATTTTTTTCAAACGTAAACAATGGAAATGTTTGTCAAATTAAAACTCTAAATGCCATTTTCTCAAAACAAGTTTTCATGTCGTTTAAGTAAGTTCAAAATGTTCCATGCGTCATAATTTTTTTTGAATTTTCATAGAACTTCATAAAATGATTATTTATATATGTTAGAATAAAACTTAGTAATCAATCCATTATACTATTTTAAAACAACTTAAAATTTATACAGTAAAAAAATTTTTTTGGATAAAATTTTGCATAAAATGACCTATTTTTATCGATTTCTTTTCTAGTTGTTATAAATATGACTGTAAATCAAATATTGCTACTAACTTTTATTATAACTGTATAACGCTAGCTTAAGAGAGAAAATTAGATATCTGAGACAAAAATTAATGCGCATGGAGCATTTTTAAATAGAGAAATTAATAAACTGATTTTCATTAATATCTTAATTAATTACATTCTGATTTTTTTTTAAATTTAGAATTTCCATCTCTAAACAACACTGTATAAGTATACAAAATTTCATAGCAATTGGTTGATAAATAAAAAAAAGTTTTTCATGGTCCATTGTCGCCGTAAGCTGATTTAGATGAGACGTAACGTCTCCCATGAAATAAAATTTCTGGATCCACTGATCGTTCGTTAGTCCTGGATAGTAAACACCCTTCTCAAGGAGAAATGCTTTAATTTCTGTTTTTTAAGAAAGCGAAACGTTTCAAAACGTTTCCTCTTGAAAACCAACGTACCTTGTTATGCAGCAGAAGATATGCGTACTCACTCTCCAATTCAACTAAAAAGTCTTTAAATTGGCGATGATTAAGAGATTCATTTATAATGGAGTTGATAATCTTAATCACCAATTTCATAACTTTGCAAATTTCTCCTGAAAATGTCTCCGCACAAAGCGCATCTAGATGAATGATGCAATGGCAATGGACTCATTGTAAGTACCTCGTGATTTTTCTCTCGAAATAGCAACAAACCCGTTTCTTACGCCGGTCATACTTTTCGCCCTGTTACGTTTTTTTTTAACGGGTAGAATTAAATTAAAATAAATTGTTAAGATTGCTAAAACTTGCATACTCTCTTAGAGGTGATTAAAAGAATAGTTGCATGAAACATATTAATTCACTTGCGTCGTGGTTAGTACCTTTTAAAGACGCGGGTTGTGATAAGCAATAACCCATTAAAATAAAATGTCTGGTTCACTGCTGATGCCCCTGCTGTAGCGGGTTGAATCACGAAAATTGCTTTATATTAACTTGACAAAAAATCACTGAAAAGAAAGCTGAAATAAAATTACCTAAAAGGAAACGAAGAAAAACTACGAGGCAACTGAACGACATGACAAAATTTATACCAAAAATTAACATAATTTATATGAGCGTTGTTCGACCATTAAGTTTACACTGCCTATAGGCAGATTACACACTGAGGATACACTCTCCTCTAATTTTCATCAACATCACCTTTCACAATATAATTTAATTTAAACAAGTTCGCGTAAGTGGCTGGTAACCAAAAATTTTAATTCATTGATAATTAAGTTAATTAAAATAAAAAATTTAAGGAAAAACATCGTTATAGCTGCAGCGAATAAATAAAAAAAGGGGGGCGGTACCGCCTTCATTAGCTGAATTAAATAATGGGATGGGCCAGCAGGTCTTGTCATAGCTCAGGAGTCTCTATCCTTCCTTAGACATCAGGGGTCCGCTGAGGCAACATCATCTTTTTTCTCTGGAACTAGCATCTCTGGGCTAGTAGAGTTGAGGGCTGCCCCACTTTTCAAAGTCGCCGGTCGAGAGAGAGAGAGAGCATGCCCCAAAACTCACCCCCCCCCCTCCAAAATTCTCCATTCGATGACCTTCTCACCTCTTTGTATGGCTACGCGTGGGTGAAAAGAGGGCGTCTTCGCTCCTTGATTTTAAAAGGAAAACCGGACCACCAGAATTTGAGGGACTTGGATTATAAAAAATTAGGCTGTATAGTATTTTTTTTCAAACTTTGATCTTGCATTAAATCGGGATTTTCTTTTTTAAAACTCGGGGATTAAGCGCGGCGCTTGTCTATCTCAGGCGTATCCATGCGCCTACCCCTCATCAAAACGGTTGTTTCGCTTATCTCTTGGCCAGCTGCAAAAAGGGGTTGTTTCTTGGAATGGATACTTTTGTTAATCCCTTTATCCGGTGTAGTTCTGGGTATGTGCTGTGAAAATACTGTGAAAATGGCGAAGATCTCGTGGATATTACATTGCCTACCAGCCCAGCTTACACAAGGGTTTGGGTTTATTATACAAAATTTACTATTAATTGAAAAAACAAAAATAAAACACTCTAAAATTAATAATTAACTATGTTGAATATATACCAGCCACCAAAAAAACAATATACCAGCCACTTTAACAAGAATAAAATGCACATAAATGTCACAGTCATATTTAGTTATTTAATTATAAATTATTAGTAAAGTTAAGGAATCAATGATTAGTGCTTGCCGTGATCCAATATTTTAATATACTCTCATGCTACCTCCCATTATCAAAAAATTGCGCACCTTTTTCTAATAATCTTCAGTAATAATCAAGCAATTAAAAAATTGGATCGCCGCTAGTTGGAACAAGTTGAGTAGAGGCTTACAGAGTTTTAACAATGCAAATATATTTCAAGACAGACATTACTACGCGCGTTATATATTAATTATATGCTATCATCTTAATTATTAAGTGTATTTTACCTACATCACAGCCCCATCTGTTGAAATTGAGACAATTTTATCGAGTAGAATATGAATTTTTTTCAATGCACTCAATTACAGCATTTGCTATATCCTCTCCACGTGTTTGACCTTTGAGTGACAATAATTCTAAATGTCTTTCTTTAGAACCTGTAGATGAAATAAATCGTACAAAAGTAAAACTAGCGCTGTATCATTTATGTCACAAGACTCGTCAACTGCTATTGATAAAGCTAAAACCAATTTAAGATCTACGACTTGCTGGTTGGTTATAATCGAAGACCATTTAGACTAGTCTAGTGCTTTCTACCGAGAGACGCTCTCGGAAGTAATACATTGTAAAATACGATGCAAAGATACGACTTGACGAGACGCGTTGACATTTAATCTTTCTGGAAATTTTTTCTCATTAAGTCGCTTCAGAGCACTCGCCTAAAGATAAAGACACACAAACACCAAGTATGTAAAAATATAAATAAGAAAACCAGTCATGACGAAGTTTCAATCGCACTGTACGTGCGCGACCGCACGTGGTATTTTGTAGAAGAGCCACTCTCAAGCGGCCGAAGAGCCGCATGTGGCTCGCGAGCCACGGTTTGCCGACCACTGGTCTAAAGCAAGCACCACTGAATTGAAGTAACAGCTCTAATCATTACGCTTTTAAGTAGGACCGATATGACAGTCTAAATAATTACAAGATAAAAAGAACTTTTTATACACCATGCTTTTAAATTTTCTGTTGAATCATATAAACTTGACAATTCCACGTATTAATAAATACTTTTTCATATTTTTTTGATGAATTATCCCATCAACTTGAAAGAAAATGAAGTTAATTGGAAGTTAACTTGTGTTTAACTTTTCGTTCCCGTACCGGCCGATAGATGGCTGCACCAGTCTACGCAAAAGTTAAACGCAAGTTAACTTCCAAAACTTCATTTTCTTTCAAGTTGATGGGATAATTCATCAAAAAATCTTAAAAAGTATTTATTAATACATAGAATTGTAAAGTTTAAATGATTCAACAGAAAATTTAAAAACATGGTATATACAAAGTTCTTTTTATCTTTTAATTATTATAGATTCAAATCGCAGGGCACTGATAACATAGGAATGTAATGTCTACCATATGCGTGTAAGCTTCCCAAGAGTTGGTCTAAGGTAGAAGTCGTCTATGTCTCTTTGGGAAAACCCAGGCAACTAACTCCATGGTCCATAACTTGCTCGACAGGTCGACCCGGCTGAGCTTCTAGGAAACGCCGCAGCATTATACCACCAGTTTGAGAACTATATATTTTTACCATGTTTTTATTAACTTGCTTTCTTGTTTGTTTGTGTGCTTGTCCCTTACAAATCTTGCAATCGATTTTTAACTAACTTCCCGACTAGCTAGACATTTGAAACTTTTAGAATAGCTCAGAACACGATGACATTGCATTTTTAAAATACTTTTAGCCCTATTTAAGCAGAATTAAATTAATTTTCAGTTATTTTCAGTTAATTTTGTTTTGTAGACTGGTGCAGCCATCTATCGGCCGGAACGGAATCGAAAAGCTAAACGCAAGTTAACTTCCCCATTTTCTTTCAAGTTGATGGGATAATTCATCAAAAAAAAATTTAAAAAGTGTTTATTAATACATAGACTTGTCAAGTTTATATGATTCAACAGAAAATTTAAAAACATGGTATATAAAAAGTTCTTTTTATCTTGTGATTATTTTTATATTCTCTTAAATTTCGGTTTAATCGGCACGTTTTTAGACCTGTGAACTTTGGTCTGGCATGTCTAGGGCAAACTCCCGCTGCGATCAGTTAATTTTGTTTTGTAGACTGGTACAGCCATCTATCGACCGGAACGGGAACGAAAAGTTAAATGCAAGTCAACTTCCAATTAACTTTATTTTTTTTCAAGTTGATGGGATAATTCATCAAAAAATTTTTTAAAAAGTAATTTATTAATACATAGAATTGTCAAATAGATATGATTCAACAGAAAATTTAAAAACATGGTATATAAAAAATTCTTTTTATCTTGTAATTATTATTATTAAAATTTGAAATCTTCCAATTTTTTTGAGATTTATGTCTTTTGTTTCAAGCACTTAATGTACTTCGTTGAGATGCGCTTTCTGTTTTTTTTTTTTTCTATCGATCAAAAAATCGTTTTTCGGTAATAAACAGTGGGAAGTCATACTAGACCCAATTCTTCTGAAACAATTTTCGAAAAATTTGTATTTAAGTAAATGTGTAACATTAAATCAATTGTAGTAATCACTATTCCTGTCAACGAAGAACTAGATGCCAATACTCAAGTATCAATATCTTCTCTTCGCGTCGCCAGAAAAAAAAATCATTGACGCAACACCAAATTGAGACTTGGAGGTTTGGGTTAGAATCGCGGTAGGGATGGATAGTTTTCAGAATGGATTCTATTCGCTGGAAAGATCAATAACGCACCGCTGGAAAGAGTCTCACAAATACTTACCGTGAGCAAAAATTCAGCACTGATGGATGATTCAATTTAAAATAGTTAAATATGTGCAACTTCTTAAGCAAATTATTCTCTATATACTCTTCAAAGAGAAAGGGAAAAGGTGGTGTAGTGTTAAACTATACTTAGTTGTGGGACATATTTGTGGCAAGATGGCTGACAATGATGAACAATGGACATCTGCATTCATGTAGAGCTGCAAAAAGTAAAGTACACAAATGACAGAATATGTCTAAATTCTTAATGATCATTAATTTATTGAATATTTTAAATAAGGAGTTTTAGTGGACTTAGGGTCCGTGGCTTATTGCCATGAAGTACATTCAAGGTACATTGCAGATCTGAGTTAGGTGGGTTCATGAGGCCGGCATATCAGCGACGGTAGCTGCGGAAACACCTCTGGTGCGAGAGTCGGGTTTTCTTCTATCTGGGACATCTTGCTGGGGCCAGTGTCGGTCGCTCTCTCCGTCTCTCTGTAAAAATTCGTTTTCCGTCTGGAGCACAGCCTTCTCACGTGACCTGATGCGAAAACCACCTGGAGAAGATCACGCCAACTTTCAAGCGCCAAGGCGCGCGGCAATTGCTGTGGACAAAAGATTATTCATGTGGTCTGCGAGGAGAAAAAGGGATAAGTAGTGAAAGTTGGATGATCCTGGCTGCAACCCTTCCTGCAGCTTAAATTTGGAATTTCCGCTGATAAGACGAAGGACACTGATGAAAATGTGAAAAGGGTGCATTTCTCGTGTATTTTCCCCACTGTCTGGGGAAAATACACAAATATAGGAATCATGGGGGTACAGCCCCCTAATTGCGTTTTTGTATGTGAATAGCAATATTGACTTTATTACAAATGTTATAGAAAGCGTTACAAGCGTTTAAAAACGTTACGACAGGTGGAATATAGAGGAATATGGTGGCAAAATAAAACTAACACTTTACCACTTCGCCTTCATTATTTATTGAGTAAACTACAAGCGTCGAAGTTTTTCGACTCGGGTTCGAATCCAGGTATCGGCACACAGTCATTATGTGTAAAGGCATGAAAAACACTAACATATTGTTCCGTTTTCTGGGTTCGATGGGATTGAATAAAAATTCTCTTCAGAAAGTGCACATAAATTAAAATTTATTATTCTTTAAATCCTTCAGGCGCATACACAATTACTAACAGAAAACACGTAACAACTGTCTTCTTTACAACAGAAAACTCTAAAAACACAAGTCAGGATAACAGACTCTTCAATACAATATACGCCTAGCGCACTTTAAATACATTCAATACGCGGCAGAAGAGAATACTGAGTTAAAATGCCAATCTCAGGTATATTTATAGACTTCAAAAGCGCCCTCTATCGGCCGGCAGGTAGAAAGTTCCAGAACCTCCTCGAAAGGTCCAGAAGGTTGGCGACCATTTGGCGTCCAAAATAAGTCACCAAATCCATCGCCAAATTTGGCGATAACTCTCATATTTGGCGGGATAACAATAGACTCCTAAAATTCGTAACAATATGAAGGAATTTACCCCAGGGAAAAAAATTAAATATGTGGTTATAATTCGAGGAAAGCTTTCAACGATTATTCCATTAAGACATCAGCATTATATTTCCATAAGTCGTGGTTCGATACCTTTTAATCGAATGTTTTTGTCTGCCTCTTTAAAAATATCTTTCTATCGATTCAATGAATATGCGAGGTAATGAAAAACATAACCACCGAAGATAAAGACCCTTTTCTTTACAGAAATCGAAATTTTCTTCCCCCCCCCCCTTTTTTTTGTTTGTTTGTTAACAATAACTCTGGCTGCGATAAAGCTTCTAAGAAAAGAGCAAGAAGTACCAACAAAAGCCTTTTTTAATCAGGGCCTCAACAATGAACAGTAGAAAGTTTTTCGCCAGAGAAAAGACAAACATGAAAAATAAATATTTTATTTACTTAGGTCATTACGGTTGGCGATTCGAAATGAAACCCGAGTCGGCGAATTATTCACTGGAATGTATTTACAATTTTTAATGCATTCTTGTCGAGATCGATTCTCCTTCTGTTTAATTCCGCGTTCAGAAGAAGCTTTTCTCTCAATAAAGTGATTTGCGGGGGGATTCGATATCGACTTGTGCGGGATAATGAATGCATCACAAGGGCTCAGAACTGTCAAACGTGATGGAAGAATGAAACACAAAACTTGTATTTATGCAGATAACATACATAAAATTTCTATTTTAATTGTACTTCCCAAGAAAATGCATTATAAGTCGGATTAGGATTCGAAATATGAAGGACGTATCACAGGGTTTTATTTTCAAGAGGAGGGCAGATATCTACATGAACCGTCTTAAAAATATTTTTTCTATTAATTCCGTTGAAGATGTTTCCAGTAGATTAAGATGTTAAACTTTAGATTTTAAATTTAGTTTTATGATTTCGAACATTTAATTATTCAAGATGCATGAAAAAAGAAAGAATCCTGATAAAGAAATTCTTCAGTTCGTACAAATCGAGCCTTATTTACGGAAGTAACAATAACGAAATCTTTGAAACAGAAAATCTGTAGTTTACCTTATTTGGAATTGAATCTGATTGAAAAGATCAGGAAAAATAACACATGGCTCCAGTAATTTGAAATGGAAGTGCCACTAATCTATGCAAAGGTTACCAAATTAAATCTAGCTTGAAGAGTAAATCTTTTATACCCTAAGAACAAAAAAAGTTTAAATAAATATAGGATGTACAGCTTTTGAATAAATTAGATATGTTAGCGGGAGAATCATTAAAGTAGAAATTAGGTATGTTGATGTTATGAACTACTCGTAAATGTTCACCATCAAAGTATTTCGATAAACAATAGAAAATGAGCATTGAAATGTGAATTTAAATAGCAGTACAAAAATATTTAAACTGTTTATTTCTAAATAAATGATTTTACTGCTTAAATAAATTTCAATTGGGAGCATTAGTCAAAATTTTGTACAATGAAGGTATGACTGTACTTAAGGCTGCTATGTACTAACCCCATTGGATTCGCGCACCTCAATGTTAACCTATGGAGAAAATTTGTCCACGGATTGCCGACTTGGATTCAAAGATTTTTTTAAAAAAAATTGTACTCTGTCATAGAGAAAGAAATTTTACATTTGTGCACATTTTTCGTTTTTTTTTTGAAAAATGCAATTAATGTTTTAAAATTTAAATTATTCGGGGAAAGAATCTGGCATAGTGTGTTTTAAACGCTCATAAATTCCTTCGGAGGACGAAATTTATAAAATGAATCCTGTAGCGCTTTGCAGAAAAGTTCAGGCTATCTGACAATACCAATTTTATTTGATTATCAGCATTTATGTACTTGTAAATAGTTCACAAAAATATATTTAAAATAAAAAATTTGGGGGCAGCGCTTAATCCCCCCTGTAGAGAGAGAGCTATTACAATCCCTCAAAATGTCAATCCTAAGGGGGGTGGAATTCTCGAACTGTCAACTGGACTCCTCCCACCACAAGAGTCTGCAAGAAGAGGAAAAGGGAAATACGATTTTTTTTCTTAGTACATAGCAGCCTTAAATTATAGATTTAATTTATTTTCATGCTTAGCTATCTATAGTAGTAAATTTTACATGATGTCCCAAAAAACCTTGATACATTTTAATAATTTATACAAAAAATACATACAAGGTAAGAACTGGAAATTCCCAGATGTGTTACTGTATATATTAAAGTTTTTTTTCTGTGTCAAAAAAGTTGAACAGGTGGCGCTAGTTGTTCCCCGAGAGCAAAAGTTGTAAAATGGATACTCCTTCCGAGAGAGCAATATGTGTTGGCTAGTATTTCAAAACGGAATCTGTTACGAAAGTGTAACGAAATTTGGAAAAATTCCTCCTAGTCGTAACAACATGTTAGCTTGATATAAAAAGTTTCTGAAAACGGGAAGTGTCCCCGATAGTCGGTTGCAGTGTCGAAGAACCCAAAAGACGGATAATTGCTGCCATTTCATGTGTCACGGAATCCATTTTGGTACGTGTTACAGTGACCAAAGTGGGCCAAAGTACATTGCGTTAAGGGGAAACAGGACCTTGAAGCTCGACGAAATGACTATAAATATGGTCTAATTCTAACCACAAAAACTCAAATTATATTAGAAAAAGAAATTTTCTTTCTTTATACAAATGAAGTACATATCTTTTAATATGTCATATATAAAAATGGAAATTATAAGTCTATAGATAATTTTCAAATTAGCAGTTTAGAATTTTATATGATTATCTGCTAATTTGAGTTTGTGTGCAGTATTTATATTAAAATATCAATAAGAAATTATAAAAGTACACTCATATGTACATTTCATGGTACTCTACATTTTAAAACCAGAGAAATGTGCAATTCTGGAATACTTTTTCTTATGTGAGGAAAATTATGGAAAGAATTGTGATAAGTTTTGAAGTTTTTCAATTTCATGCTCAGTTTTTAATTTAAATAATATTTATTACAATTTATTTGGTTTTACATTACAGGTAAATATATTACAATTGTATTCTGATCACTAATTTTTTTCCGTAAGCATATATCTCAATTTTATGAGGCACACAGCACTTTATGATTTTTAATCACCAGTTTATCATATAAAATTCTAAACTTTTAATTCGAAAATTATTTATAGATTTATAATTTCCATTTTTATATATGATATACATAAAGATATGTAATTTATATGTACAAAGAAAGAAAATTTCTTTTTCTAATATTATTTGAGTTTTTGTGGTTAGAATTAGACCATATTTATTGTCATTTCTTCAAGCTTCAAGGTCCTGTGGCCCCTTAACACAAGGAATTAAAGTTAACTTATTAAAGTAATAGCAGCACGTTAAGATAGTAATTTTATAGAATTAAACCAGAATTACGTCTCACTGAGGAGTTACAAAGATGTAACACGGACTTAATTTAAGCTTAAAGAACTTACACTTGCATTTTATGAACACCCCACGTGGCTCGGGTGCATCACGTGTAGAGCTTAAAACTTAGAAATAAAATAAAAATAAAACATGACTCACGCAATTACAATATTGACAAGTCGATTAGGGACAGCAACTGTACTCTTTATTCATTTTAAAATATTTCATCAGGATCATTCACTCAAAAAAAGGTAAAAGGGTGGAAAGACATGCTCCATCCCTCTCGCTCCCAGCACCCCACACGACAAACAGAAGAGAGACCTGTTAACTCTATCGCAGCCCAAACCGGTGTGTCTCCTCTCCGTGAGACCAGAAAAAAACCCGTTCATTCAAGATCGCCAAGATGCCTCTGCTACGCCAATCGCATGCGCAATGAACGCGAAAAGCTCTCCTACTTGGCGTGCATCGCCCCCAGGGGTGATAATTTCCTTCGATATTTTTTAATGCAATTAAATTGCAATTGTGCAGGTTATAAAGCAGTACGTACGTAATATACCTATGTACGTAATAGCCTATGTACGTACGTAATAGCCTATGTACGTAATACAGTACGTACATAGGCTGAGATTGATTACCAAACTAGATGTTCTCCGTGCATGAAAAGTTGCACTTATTGAAATTCATTGACTATACTAAAAAAAAACCTCTAATACGTATATAAGGTAACACATATATGAATTTCTAGTTCCTACATGATGTATTTTTCGCTGCATATTTTTTTTAAATGTGTCAAGGTTTTTTGATACACCCTGTATAAAGTTCTTAATTCCTTGTAATAAAGTTAAATGCAAGAAACGGTTTTAATTCAGTTCGTTAAACGTTTATGGTAAACTATTAGAGAAATACTAGCATGTGAATGAGTGTCATACAATGAATGATAAGATGTATAGCTTTTGAATAAATTAGATATATTATCGGGAGAATCATTAAAGTAGAAATTAGGTATGTTGATGTTATGAACTACTCGTAAATGTTCACCACCAAAGGATTTCAATAAACAATAGAAAATGAACATTGAAATGTTAATTTAAATAGCAATACAAAAAAAAAAACGCAACACATTACAAACTGTAAGAAATTTATAACTATCCAATTCGATTTGTAGGTTAGCTGGAGGGTATACAGGGTGTTTCATCAAGACCGCCCAAACTCTGCACAGCCAGATTCCTTGCTTGAAGTACATAAAAAATGCCTAAAGAACTGAACCTCTACGACCCATAGTTTTTTAGAAAAATGTGAGAGAAAAGTATGACGTCATAACCGGTGTACGTAAAAAACTTTATTGGAAACATGAACATCAGTATTTGCAAATGTTTACATAGGAAGATGTTCAAAATGCCCACCGCGCATATTGTGGCATGCATGTGCGCGCCATGGAATGGCTGATTGCACACGTTTCAGCAGCGTGGTGTCCACAAAAGTACACGCAACATGAAGAGGACCAAATAAGTCACTTTCTGTAGTAAATAGGTCTCGATAGACCAATTCTTTCAGATGGCCCCATAGGAAGAAATTCAAAGGTGTCAGATCTGGTGATCGTGGCGGCCATGAAACAGGACCCCACGCCCAATCAAGCGGCCTTAGTATTCCAGCCAATCACGTACAGGAGAGCTGAAATGCGCCGGAGCTCCCTCATGCTGGAACCATAGCCCATGTATTTCCGCTAAGGGCATGTCATCTAGGAAATCGATTAATATATCTCAGAGAAGTACCAAGTATGAATGTCCCGTGAGCCGTTCAGGCAGCAGATATGATCCAATCATGCGATTGCGTAGTATGCCGGCCCACGCATTTACAGATCAGCGGACCTGATGTCTCTGCTGGCGAAGTGCATGAGGATTGGACTCTGACCAAATATGGCTGTTGTGATTGTAGAAGACCCCAATCACATGTGAAGCATGCTTCTTTCGTCCACAAGATATGTGCAATGAAAGCATTGTCGGCTTCATTTTGTTGCAATAGCCATTCACAAATGCCAATGCGTCACTGAAAGTCATCTGGATGTAGACCTTGCATGATTGTGTAGCGATGCGGGTATAGCCCCTCTACCCATAATAGCCTGTACACAGCACTGCTACTTACATTCAGCTCCTTGGCTAGTGCGCGTGTGCTCAACTCGGGAGTGTCTTCCACCCACCGAAATATTGCATCTTCCTGTGCTGGCGTCCGCCCGCCATGCGTTCTTCCACCAACATCTTGGAGATTGTGTGTTGGGTCGACGCATCCAGTATTTCTCAGTCTGTCGTCCAACATAGCGACGGGCATACTTCCCAGCAGTTCGAAAGGCATAAATTACCATTACACTGACCGAAGATAAAATACATGTCGCAATATTCACGAGCGGAATACATTATCGGCAGCTACTACAGGGTGGCTAATAAATACTGTGACAAATATCGAATCATTTAATTACACACAGATGAAATAGAAAATGGAAAATACAACAATATTATGAACATTATACATGAAAGTTTACCATGAAATAATTTTACTCGAATCGACCGCCATCTTTATCGATTGCTAAATATAATCTCTTACGCCACTGTCCTATTGTGGCACGAATCATTTTATGAGGTAATTTGTCCCATTCACTCCGTATGGAAGCTTTGAGGGAGTCCAAACTTCTGTGCTGCTTAGCATTTACTTTAGACTCTAAAATCCCCCAAATGCAATAGTCTAAAGGATTTAGATCTGGTGAAGAAGGTGGCCAATCTTCTTGCTTGATAAACTTCGGGCAATTGGCATGGAGCCATTCCTGTGTTGTTTTGGATAGGTGGGACGGTGCAGAATCTTGCTGAAATATCCAATTCTTTTTGGGATACAATCTGTTAGCATGTGGTAATAAACGTGTAGCCAATACTTCCTGTTTGTAATATTCAGCATTGATTTTTACCCCTTTATCGATGAATTTCAGAGGCAGTTTTCCATTGTGTGACACTGCAGCCCAAACCATAACAGAATTCTTGTTCTGAAAGCGTTTAACAGTTCGAAGATTTTCAGGTATATCCTCGAAGGTTGCTGAATATACAACATCATTTTTAGCATTATAACTTTGTTCTGTACAAAACAGCTTCTCATCAGAGAAAATTATTTTTTCAACACTTTTGCTACCGTGCCGGTTCAGCAATTTCTTACATCTTTGTAACTTTTTTACTATTTGTGCAGTAGTCAAACCTTGAACTTTTCTTTTGCGATAAGGGCGAAAACCCAGGTCTTCATTTATGATAAGTTGCATAGTTCTGCGACTGATGTTCTCTTCTGCAGCCATTTTATTTGCAGAACGTTGTGGATTTCTTCATATCTTTTCACGAATTCTTTTGATACGTTCTTTTGTACGAACAGTGCGTGGACGACCGGACCTTGGTCGATCTTTACAGCTATTGGTATCCAATAATCGATTTATAGTCCTATATATAAACGTCCTATTAAAACCAAGGCATTTTAATTGCTTAAATATTTTACATGCAGAAAATCCGCGATCAAAAAGCTGTTTAACCATTAACCTTTTGGCTTCCATCTTTAAAAATATTTTACATGTTTTACTTTAAACAAAAATCGTCTGCGTTTACAAAAAGTTGCCAATCACACAAATAGATAGATAAATTGTTTTTCCAAATGATTAAAATTAACTCTTATTTTTTGGAGTGTTACAGTATTTATTAGCCACCCTGTAGATGCAGCCTTTTAAATACGATCCAAACGATGACTTGACGTCATCCCATGGATGCCTCGATACGTGCGGTGGATATTTTTAACATCTTCGTCTGCAAACATATGCAAATACCGATGTTCTTATTTCCAATAAACTTTTTTTTTCGTACACCGGATATGACGTCATACTTTTCTCACGCATTTT
The DNA here is from genome assembly GCA_907164885.2 of Dolomedes plantarius. NCBI lineage: Eukaryota > Metazoa > Arthropoda > Arachnida > Araneae > Dolomedidae > Dolomedes > Dolomedes plantarius. Next base: position 30,307,959 of record OU015496.1, on the reverse strand, counting down.
TCTCGAAAACTATGGGTTGCAGAGGTGCAGTTCTTTGGGCATTTTTTATGTACTCCACGCAAGGAATCTAGTTGTGCAGAGTTTGAGCAGTCCTAATGAAACACCCTGTATTTCCCCATTAGCGTAGGTAAGACTCATACTACACCTTACTTCTTTATTTTTAACTTTAGCTTCCTCCCAATCTAATGGTACTTGGCAAATTTAAATTCCCAGTTCCTGATAATTAAAGTTCGGTATTAAGTCATATGTATAACGTATGTAGTAGATCTAGTATTTGTGAAGTTTTATAACTTTGAACATTTTTTCAACATAGGAATTGGGATTTTGAGTTCATATTTTTTTCAGTCAGTCGACACCTGTGTCTCTCATATACAAAGCATTAGTAGCGTCGGATCTGGCCCAATCACGCCTCTTCTATGACCTGTTACAAGATGAGCCTATTCACATAGGAGTCCGTTGCGGAGCGTTAAAGTATTGAAATTGAAAACCAATGACAAAGCTCCAAACGATTAGCAATGAAATTTTTAACGCGTATGATTGGTTTATTTTCGTCCCAACGTCATCTTTCCCTTAACGCTACGCAACGGACTCCTATGTGAACAGGCCCTTAGGCAATTTGTTGATTTCAATGAAGTTGAAAAGACAATGAACAAAACTTTGAAAAAATAAGAAAAAAGCACAGTACTTAGTTATTGAAAGCAGAAAATATGCATTAAATTGAGTACACCAATTTTGTTTTTACTTTTTAAACTTAATGTTTTCATTTTTAAAGTTTTTTAAATGTATATATATACAGTGGAATCTCGATCGATCGTTCTCCGAATCATCGTTTTCCCGTATGTGTCGTTTATTTCACCCAGTCCCGACGATCATATTGCTTTTTTATGTTCCCGCATCTATCGTTTTCCCGCATTTATCGTATCGTTCAGTTCAGTCGGTCCCTTGAAAAACGATAGATCGAGGTTCCACTGTATATATATATATATATATATATATATATATATATATATATATATATATATATATATATATATATATATATATATATGCATTTGGGGCTATCTATTCATATATTTATTTGCACATATGAGGTAAATGCACCTATAATGGGTCATGTCCCTCTAATGGGCCACCCTTTAGAAATGTCGAGAAATTAAGGGTCTATTGTTACCTTAGGCAGTGGAAGGGGTGAGGGTCATTGGTTACTACCTGCGAGGATCCCTTAACATTGGAATTCAGTTAATTCCTTTACTTTGTGCGAAGTGTAAGTGTATTCTGCTAGAGAGAAGAAAATTCGTGTTTGTTTTAACGTCTGCTTAAGAAATCTGTTAAGGTAAGTGAATTTTTCAAATTTTTTTATTTAAGTACTATAATGCCTGTTTATTGACTTAAACTATTATTCATTACGATAGTATGCATAATTCAAATTGTACAGTGATTAAATGACAAAAAACTTAGATTCCACTGTCAAAATAGCGTGGCCCATCGTGGGATCACGAATTGTTACACTGTCCCTGTATTGGGCCAGCCCGTGTACTGGTACAAATTATTTTTTCGGAAATGTCAATATTTGCCATAACATACCAGCTGTGACCAGTAAAGCTGTACATTACGGGAAACATTAACCACAATTTTTAAGTAAATTTAATTTTAGATGTTTAAGTTAATAAATTTATATTTCAGTTATATTTCAGTTTTTATATATTTAGTGTAGTTGTACTGTGGTTATAAAATGGATAAACCAGTTTAAAAATATACATCATGTTTTTAGTTCCTTTTCTTTCCAATTTTATGATATTGTAGAATTGATTTTTGTTCCATAACAGATTAAATATATAGAGAATCTATGCTCACTTCTACCCAGACTTGGGTGTATATAATTTGAAGTAGCACTCTATTTGAATTATATACAAACACAGTTTATACATGAAATAATGTTTATTGAATTCGCTGCACATATAATTGGCTTTTACAGCAATAAGCATGCGTACTACTTGTACGGAAGGTAAATACAGCTTTTAAGGACAATATATTTTTATACTCACGAACAGTAAGTCAAACCAGCAGTACTGCCACGTAAACTTCTGGCCCGTAAAGCACTAGCGCAGGATAACACCTTTTCAACCTTAACAACAACTCCCCCTTTTCATTAATGGCGCTGCGTGGTATTTATACTAAGCGCGTATGCCGAAATTAGCATATCTAAAGCAGCTTCTTTAATTCACTCAAAAGTTCGATTCTTGTGAATCGAATCTTGTGTATACCTTACACTGGCCTCCCTCGAAAAAAAAAATTAGGTAACTGAGGTCTGAACGGCTTCAGTTAACTAATTGAAAACGCGTGCTGGTCTGACTTTTTACATAATGGGTGGCAAAGCTAAAAAACTTTCCACACGTTGTGTGGGGGAAAAACGCCACTACCATTTTACAAAACTAACCCCGAAGGGTCCAGGTGACACCATTACACAGTGGATTTGCAGAGTTGCGGATACTGGGCTGGCCAACTGCGCCCTAAAATATCTATTTTAATTAAAAGTGACAACACAATTGCACAGCATGACATTTCTTGACTGTATCTGCTCTCCCCCAATTTATAATGTACATGTGTTATGATTTGCGAAGTTAGTATGTTAGTTGTTTGTTATCTGTAGTTAGTATGTATTTTTTTTCACTACATGTCCCCTTCAAAAATTTATAAAACAGTATACCGTTTTTTTTCAGTGCCTCACCACTTCCCCTCAAAATGTTTACACAGTATATACACTGGGGAACTTCAAACCAATTTGGTTCGATTTTATTAAAGGGTGGGAGTTAGAATAAGAAAGTTGATACAAGACTTGTTCCTCATGAATGCAGCAACTTCACTGCACCAGTTTGTCCAATCCGTGGAACCTCTCTTGATGGTCGCAGTCCTAGTAAAGGGGTTCGTTGACCGTGTGGGCATCCTTCGTGCAGCAGGTCGTAGGTCCTGAGGCGCTGGTCCGGCTTGACGATGGACAGGAGGTCTGTTGGGAGGAGGCCAACCTTGCTGGGCGGCAGAAATCTTGCGTTCCCTGTACTTATGCAAAGGAGCTTTAAAATTGTCATTCTTCCTTTTTATAACCTTGTGTACCTTATGTGTGCCACGTTCATCCTTAGATGGAGGTTTTGTAGTGCACACTTTACTTTTCTCCGTACCTTTTAGAGTATAGACATTAGATTTTAATGCAGATTCTATTTTTTCAACAACCTGACTCTGCTTTTCGTATTTGTGCTTATACGACTTCTTGTTTACCGCCTTAATTACTTCAGTATTTGCAGTTTTAATGCTGGAACCTGAAGGCTCTTTTTCACGTTTTTTATCCCCCTTAACTTTAGTTTTATCCTCTTTTGACGAAAAAGTTTCTTTGAAACTTGCGACATCAGAATCGTTATCATTTATATTCGTTAACACTGCTTCAGTTTTAGGAAGATTAAGCTTTTCGTACTCGTGCGTTTTATTGCAAACTTTCTCTATAACTTCCGAAGCATCAGCTAAACTACCTACAGTATAACTCTGTGTCAACTTTTCATCCTGATTCTCAGTCTGGTTTTCATGTACTTTATTTAAAACCATATTATCAACCTGGCCTACACAATCCCCATTCGGCTGGAAACTTGAAATAATATCATCACCTAGCAAGTTCCTACTATCGTTTAAAGAATTTTTATTGTCGTCAACTAATAAGTATTCACTAACTTCCGTAACGCATACTTCGTCATCTACTAAATTTCCTTCATTAACAGATGTGTGAATATCATCTAAAATATCAGGTATAGCATCAATAATATCAGGTATAGCATTAATAATATCAGGTATAGCATCAAAAGAAGTGTCCGATGATTTATTTTCTAAACCACTAGCATTAGTATCGGCCCTATTTTCAGAAATTTGTACTGGAATTACCGCATTATTCCAGCTAGACTCACTTTCTTTATAAGCCACAAAAATACCCTGACTTTCACTATTCTCAAAATAATGATTACTACTCGGACAAAATAATACATTTGACCAAACAGTTTCAACAGGTTGAACCATATCATGTGAATCAACTTGCCAGTGCAAGTAAGGTGCTTGCATATTTTCTTTAAGTGCACTAATTTCATTATAACGCCGTGAGCTTCTATTATTTTGCCTGCGGTACTGCTTACGCTGCTGGTTTGAAACTCGCGAAAAATTTTGGCGCGGCTGTATAAAACTTCTCGTACCTGAATGACGGTGAGGGGTAGCGAAGAAATGTCTATTGTCATATTTAGCTAAAGCTTGAAGGAGGGTAACCTTGCTTGTAATTGTTTGATTATCTAAAAAATCTTGAACACTTGGCTTCAAACGTTGGATAACTATTTTTAAGATTATCGCTTCCGTCATTCCCTCTAAATATTCCTCACACTTGGAAATCTTTTCCATAGCAAAATCTAATGCAGACTGACCTTCACGTTGCTTTAGCGAATAAATTTCCGCTTCAATTTCACTTTGATTAAAGGTCTTTGGAAAAACGCTAAGAAACTGTTGCTTGAATGACAAATAGTCAAAAATCAGATTACTGCTTTTCATACACGTGTACCACTGATATGCACTACCTCTTAAAGCGGCTAGAGCAATTTTAAGTTTATCCCCCTCTGGGGTGCATTGTTGCTGAAAGTAATGCTCAATTTTCTTTAGGAATTGGCTTGAGGGGCCGCCATTGAATGTGGCTTCGAATGGCGCAATTTGCTGAACCATAATTACCCGAGGAAAATTTCCAGCAGGATTTTGTTCTACAACACTCATTTTTTAAATAGTATATAAGTACTTGCAACAATTTTATCAATATACGTACACAGTACACAGTTTTTAATTTCAATTATGTTCTTCGTTACAAATTTAACGCTAACTACCAGGGTATATATATTTTTCGGGCGCCAGTATAGAGAATCTTTGCTCACTTCTACCCAGACTTGGGTGTATATAATTTGAAGTAGCACTCTATTTGAATTATATACAAACACAGTTTATACATGAAATAATGTTTATTGAATTCGCTGCACATATAATTGGCTTTTACAGCAATAAGCATGCGTACTACTTGTACGGAAGGTAAATACAGCTTTTAAGGACAATATATTTTTATACTCACGAACAGTAAGTCAAACCAGCAGTACTGCCACGTAAACTTCTGGCCCGTAAAGCACTAGCGCAGGATAACACCTTTTCAACCTTAACAACAACTCCCCCTTTTCATTAATGGCGCTGCGTGGTATTTATACTAAGCGCGTATGCCGAAATTAGCATATCTAAAGCAGCTTCTTTAATTCACTCAAAAGTTCGATTCTTGTGAATCGAATCTTGTGTATACCTTACAAATAGATGGCCCATTAATGTTTTGATGGGCAATATTGATGGCCCATTATTGGGTGGCCCATTATGGGTACGTCGGATAAAATAATGGCCCATTCTAGGTGCATCTGGTTGGTTATTATTTATGTATATATATTTTTTTTATGAATGCAGCCAGTGCGCTCCAATTGCTACTACAGATGCAAGACAGTTATTAAAATGGCACGTAAAAATTTGGACCAGTTTGCTTTATCTATAGCTGTGAAAATTCAGATTTACTTCAATTTTTCTCTTAACCGGCAAATTACTGGTGCGTTTACCTTAACTTCGTCAACTGTTTCGTTCCCTCTGTGCAAATTTTCAGACACATATATACCATATCTAGGTTGTATTCCTTAACTGACGAAAAGTGTTCGAGACTTCCACTAAACGCAAAATCATGTAATAGGGGAAAGAAATTAACATTGTCCACGAATAGATGCTATTAGATCATCTCCACCTTTTTCAAAAGGTTTCATTCTATGATGTTTCTGTTTCACGATCTGTACTGTAAATAAAGTTTCACTTCATTCCTTAAATTTTCCATAGGACTGAAAATAAAACACTGTGCAATCAAATCATTTTAACATCTATTTATCAAACAGGTCTTGCAGTAATTTTGCTTTGCGTTGAATTTCAGTATTATGCCAGTGCACAACGAATAATTTGTAATCATTAGTAGCGAGAAATTCGCAAATCTTTAGAATATCAAGCATTCATACTCATTACCACAAAAATTAAGTTGTTCAAACAGAAATGCAATAAACGCACAGTGGGGTTTTTGTCGGTGTACGTAGCTGGCCAAAAATATTTGTTGTCCGATACTTGGTGTAAAGCTCATATTACTTTAGTTTATCACATTATTGCATATTTTAAAGTAGTTTTTCTTTGGAAATAAATTTTCTAAATAAACAGGATTCGTGTAAAGCCTTTTAACACTTAAGATTAGCATTAACTGTAAAAAATCGTCAGCAGTTAACTCTGTGGTTGCAACTGTATTTTATTTGGCAAAAAATGTATCTTATGTGTCCATGAATAATAAAAATAGCTTAATTAAATTTATATTTCAGGAATTTTTTGAAAATATTATAATTTTTGAATTTATATTCGTAGATTTGCATCAGAAAGAATTATCTTCAAAATTAGCTGTTATTAGAGGGTATATTTTTCAAAGTTATTTACTACATCACTTGGTCTTTCATCGGGACTCTTCGGGAAATATAACAAATCGAATAGTGAAATTAAAAACAAAAATTTACATGAATGTACGGAATCTTTCATACCACGTTATTTTATATTTTAAATCAACAAATGTAAACAAATTCATGTTAAATACAAACGTACACATCTGGCCTTTCCCAATCCATAATTATTTAATATTAGTAATTGTTTGTAACACAGAAAAATAACACTAAAATATGCTGTCACTAAGTTAATATCAGAGTTTGGAGATAACTAATTTAGTATCAAGTTTAAACTGGTCCTGTGGCGTAGCAAAGAGGGGGCAAGGGGGTCTATCATGCCCCGCGCCACTCGCGGGGCATGATAGACCCCCTACAAGGGGCATAGACCCCCTATATACCCGCGATAGACCCCCAGACAAGGGGGTCTATCGCGGGGCCCGCGCCACATGCCGGGCGCCACTCGCGGAGGGGCGCCAATGTAAGATCCATATATTATATTACTATATGTTTTCGAGGTGGATGCCAATATAAGGTCTATATATTATATTACTATATGTTTTTCAGGGGAGGGCCCCAATATAAGGTCTATATATTGCCGCTTAAAGCCTTTCCCGTCAAAGACTCTGTTGCTGAATTGTCAACGCACCGGACTGCTGAGCAAGAGGTCCCCGGTTCGAAGCTCTACATTATTTTAATTTAATTTAATTTAATTCTAATTCTATTTCTGTTAGTTCTAGAAGTTGCTAGAACATTCTTTAATTTCCTGGAATGGCGTTCCAGAATATTCTGTTGATGGATAAAAGAGCAAGTAGCTCAACCTGTGAGTTCAGTTCTGAGTTCTACCAGCTAAGTGTTGTGTGCTAATAAACAGCGTTGTATTCCCTCTACGTGTGTGTTCAATCCATACGACTACCATCTACGCGACATCTTTGGTGGAGGCGCCGGGTACTCAGTTCAGTCTGGAAGCAGAAGAAATACGAAGAAGCCGTAGACTTTTAAATCTTCCTCCGGAATACGGTCTTTACGTGGCCGCTCCACGAAAGCGATTCCCGGCAATGCCTGAAGGAGAAGTCAAGCCACAAACCGTCCTGCTGTCTCCAGCACTAATTAGGGAACCGAGAAAGCCGACAATTTTTAGGGGCGATCCTGGACAAGATCCAACCAAGTGGTTAAAAGAATACCTTAGAGTATCAAACTTTAATCAATGGGATGATACTCTATGTCTTGCGAACGTCTTCTTTTTCCTTGATGGGACCGCCAAAATATGGTTTGAAAATAACGAAGATCTGCTGAATTCATGGGACGACTTCGAAAGAGAACTGAAAAAAACTTTTGGTGACTCTCAGCTATATATACGGCGAGCTAAGGATTGCTGAAGCTACACAATCTTATATCCAAGACGTTTTAGGACTCTGCAACCAAATTGACCCGGCCATGTCAGAAGACAATAAAGTGTCCCACTTAATGAAGGGCATCGCAGAAGAGGTGTACCAGGCCTTATTAACTAAGGAGATAAAAACGACAGTCGATTTCAGTAAATGGTGTCAGTACATTGAGGAAATGCAGCAAAAGCGAATAGGACGTTAGAAATTCAGTCGCTTGCCGAATGTTGTCCCAATTGCCTCCGTCGACGAGGAACAGGATCTAACCTCACTGATCCGTAAAATTGTCCGTGAAGAGATACAGCGATTAACTACACCCCAAATTGAAGAGCCCCAAACAGGCGTACAAACCATAGAAGCAATTGTGCGAGATGAGGTTGAGAAATCTTTGGCTCCCATATCTAGTGGAAGCTTCCGAAGGTCGACTCCCACATACAACCGCAGCATCCACTCGACGTATAACAGGCCGGAGCCGGCACAGGAACAATTACCCCGAAAAACCGACGTGTGGCGTACGACCGACAATCGTCCCGTTTGCTTTCACTGTGGCCGCCCCGGACATGTCGTTCGCTATTGCCGGGATAGAAGAGCTATTTTTAATGCTTACAGAGCTGATAGAGGAAACACAGCCCAGCGACGCATGATCTCCCAGAACACCGCCGACGAATCCATCCGAACGTTTGAAAGAAGTCTGTCGCCTAGCCCTAACCGAGGTCGATCGCCTACTCGTCGCTTCAGATCCCCATCGCCGTATAGACGTTCCAGTGTCTCACCTGGCCGAAGAAATGAGGAAAACTAAGCAGTGCGACCTTCCTTGGAGGTGAGGCCGCTGAAAAACAAAATCCTCCCGCTGCTGCAAAGATGACGAAGAATTATCTAGAACTAAACATTGACAGTCAACCAGTACGTGCACTCGTGGACTCCGGCGCATCATTTTCTGTCATCTCAGACCAATATAGACGTCAGCTGCGAAAGATTATGTTCCCAATCAACGGAAGCATAATCCTCAAGGTCGCCGACGGAAGTCACGTCCGTCCAATAGGGAAATGTGTTCTTCGCTTAAACATCAATGGTCTAATACGTCCCTTTGAGTTTAGAGTTATGCCGAACTGCAGTCACAATGTTATACTTGGTTGGGATTTTCTCGAAGCCTCGAGAGCAGTCGTCGACTGTGGCCGATCGGAACTAGTGTTTGACGAAATGATGTCAGATCCTGAATCTGCTGAGACATGGCGAGTGAACACCCTTCAAGACTGCGTCGTACCTCCGCACTCTATTGCTAAAGTAATTGTCACGAATCCCAAAATTAATGCGATCACAGACGTCATAGTGGAGGGAAATCGACTACTGCTGCTGGACAAAGAAGTTGCGGTGCCCTCAACGATCCTGACGTTTTACGACGGTACAGCCGAACTCTGGGTCACGAATGCTCAACCAGAAGCTAGGTTCATTCCCAAAGGCATGTGTGTGGGCTATGCAGAGACTCTAGACGAGAGGTATCTGAACTGCATCTCCAGTGCGCATATCTGCTCAGCCGCCAAGTTGAAATCGAGCCCTTCTCCGGTCGACTATTCCCAAATGCTAGCCCAAGATCTCACGGTAGAACGAAAACAGCGACTCTTAAAATTACTTTCTGAGTTTCCTGAAATTTTTGATCAATCGAGAAAAGCCGGAACAAAAGTAAATGTGAAACATCGTATAATCACTGGCAGTCATCTACCGATTAGCCAAAGGGCTTACAGAGTATCTCCTGCGGAGCGTCGAATTATTCAAGAGGAAGTAGAAAAGATGCTAGACAGAGATGTTATTCAACCATCGGAGAGCCCATGGTCGTCCCCAGTTGTCCTCGTGAAGAAAAAGGATGGAAGTTGGCGATTTTGTGTCGATTATCGTCGGCTCAACAAAATTACGAAAAAAGATGCCTACCCTCTGCCACGTATTGACGACACATTAGACAGCTTAAAAGGAGCCAAGTTCTTTTCGTCGATTGATCTCTATTCTGGCTACTGGCAGATTGAAGTGGACGAGGCAGATCGCGAAAAGACAGCTTTTATCACACCAGAAGGACTTTACGAGTTCAAGGTCATGCCCTTTGGTCTGTGCAATGCGCCGGCAACCTTTGAAAGAATGATGGATAACTTGCTACGACACCTAAAATGGACCATGTGTCTCTGTTATCTAGACGACATTGTCGTGTTTTCTGAGACCTTCGACGACCATCTTAAACGTCTGAATGTCGTACTTAAATGCATCCAAGAAGCTGGGCTTGTCCTAAATCCAAAAAAATGTCTCTTCGGGGCTGAACAAATTAAGATTTTGGGACATCTAGTATCGGAAGGAGGTGTCCGCCCCGATCCAGATAAAGTAAAGGCCGTGAAGTGTTTTCCCACATCCAAAAGTGTGCACGACGTCAGATGTTTCCTAGGACTCTGTTCTTATTACCGCCGCTTCATCAAGGATTTTTGTCATCAAGCTCAACCCTTACAAATGTTGCTGAAAGGTGACTCTAAATTTCGTTGGGGACGTGAGCAGTCGGATGCTTTCGACCGGCTAAAGGAAGCACTGATATCTGACCCTATACTGGGACTTTACGACGAAAACGCAGAAACAGAATTGCGAACGGACGCCAGCGGCTATGGTATTGGAGCAGTCTTGGTTCAAATACAGCATGGAAAAGAAACAGTTATTGCCTATGCTTCGCGGATACTAACCAAAGCAGAGAAAAATTATTCCACGACTGAAAGAGAATGCCTTGCCGCCGTATGGGCTGTTCACAAGTTTAGACCATACCTCTTCGGCAAACACTTTTCAATCGTAACAGACCACCATTCGCTGTGTTGGCTAACTAATCTAAAGGATCCCTCAGGAAGACTTGCGAGGTGGGCCTTGCGACTACAAGAGTATGACATCTCGATTGTTTACAAGAGCGGAAAGAAACACAAGGACGCTGATAGTTTGTCCCGAAATCCATTGGAAGAAGACAATATACCATCGGAAGTCATCGCCGCTATAGATTTTGCTAACGTTGCTGACGAACAAAGAAAAGATCCAAGACTTGCGGAGATAATACGGACTCTAGGAAATGGCGAAACAGTGAAAGGAGAATTTGAGCTGATTGAAGACGTACTATGTAAAAAGAGTTTCGATCCAACCGGCAAGAAATGGCTTCCTGTCATTCCAAAGCATCTACGTCAAGACATTCTTCAATGTTTCCATGACGCACCCACGGCCGGACATCTAGGATTCGTCAAAACGTACGACAGAATAAGGAAGCGGTTTCACTGGCCAGGGCTCTACCGAAATGTGCGACGATATGTCATGCACTGCCGGGAATGCCAGCGTAGGAAAGCCGTTCCACAGAAGCCACCGGGTCATCTAATGCCTATACCGCCTGCTGTTGCGCCATTTCATCGCATTGGGATAGATCTCCTTGGGCGTGTTCCAAATTCGACCACTGGAAATAAATGGATCGTGGTCTGCACCGACTATTTGAGTCGCTATGCTATTACAAAAGCCCTGAAAACTGCTGAAGCTGCGGAATTAGCGAGGTTCCTCGTCGAAGATATACTTCTAAAACATGGAGCACCCCGAGTTATCATCACCGATCGATGGCAAGTGTTTCAATCAAGACTTGTTTCAGATATCATCCGGTTGTGTAACATTAGTCATCGAATGACGACAGCCTACCATCCCCAGACCAATGGCCTTACTGAGCGATTCAACAAAACACTAGGCGACATGTTATCCATGTACGTAGACGTAGAACAGAGAAACTGGGACGAGATACTGCCGTTTGTGACCTTCGCTTACAACACCGCTAAACAGGATGTAACCGGATTCACACCTTTCTATTTACTTCATGGCCGAGAAGCCGAAACAACGCTCGACACTCTTTTCCCCTTCTGCCCTGACGTGGAGAACGACTATACTAAGCATCTTGTCGTGAAAACCGAAGAGGCAAGGCAGTTAGCCAGACTACGAACCCTAGAGGCGCAAGAAAAGGACCGTCGGCGTTATAATTCCAAGCACAGGGTGGTGTCCTATGCACCTGGAGATTTAGTATGGATTTTCACGCCTGTTCGGAAAGTAGGCTTGTCCGAGAAACTGCTTAAAAAATACTTCGGACCATACCAGGTGTTACGACGATTATCTGACGTAACCTACGAAGTCCAAGACTATGAGCCAACATCAAGACGCCGGAAAACGATAGACACCGTCCATGTTCTTAGAAGGAAGCCTTACTACGACCCTGAATTACAAGCACAACATCCGAATGGTGATTCTTCAACATCTGAAGACGGCCATTGTGAAGAGGATCCGCCTACCAATGTAAAGAATGATTACACCGGACCACAGACACGTTCCAGATCAAAAGTTGCTAGCAGTTAGGCAACCTAGGACAGCGGGACGCTTTTCATCTAAGGGGGGAGCAATGCCGCTTAAAGCCTTTCCCGTCAAAGACTCTGTTGCTGAATGGTCAACGCACCGGACTGCTGAGCAAGAGGTCCCCGGTTCGAAGCTCTACATTATTTTAATTTAATTGAATTTAATTCTAATTCTATTTTTGTTAGTTCTAGAAGTTGCTAGAACATTCTTTAATTTCCTGGAACGGCGTTCCAGAATATTCTGTTGATGGATAAAAGAGCAAGTAGCTCAACCTGTGAGTTCAGTTCTGAGTTCTACCAGCTAAGTGTTGTGTGCTAATAAACAGCGTTGTATTCCCTCTACGTGTGTGTTCAATCCATACGACTACCATCTACGCGACAATATTATATTACTATATGTTTTTCGGGGAGGGCGCCAATATAAGGTATATATATTATATTACTATATTATTTTGTCGGGGGAGCCAATATAAGGTCTATATATTATATTACTATATGTTTTTAGGGGAGGGCACCAACATAAGGTCTATATATTATGTTACTATATGCTTTTCGGGGGGGGGGAGTGCCAATATAAGGTCTATATATTATATTATTATATGTTTATCGAGGGTGCCAATATAGGGTCTATATATTATATTACTATATGTTTTTCAGGGGAGGGGGTGAGCGCCACAAAGGTATCGTCCCCCGGGCGCCAGTTATGCTAGCTACGCCACTGAACTGGTCTTACTGTAATTGAATCAAACTGGGGAAGTATGGCCAAAAGTAGATTCCCCCACTATTCGCCTTCACTACTAGCTACGTTTTCCCGCTTCATTTGCGTTTTGAAAAACTGACTTTTGCGTTTTGAAAAACTTTGGCCAGCAAGATTGGGACAATACCCCTATGTGAAACGGTACCCGATATCATAGTTTCTTCCTTCAAGCTTTCCAGCTAACCTCTCAGTCAAAAATACGTCATACTTCTAATAACCACAGAACTACTTTACGATTCCTTAAGAGACCATACTCACTTAAATTTGCAGAAATTTTTTTTTTGCGGTTTCGCTTTTATAGTTCTGTTGCCGGGTTTTTATGTGACGTATCGTCTATAGAATGTTTTTATTTAAGTGGGGAGATGGACGATGGCATTCGGTACAGAGCCTGTGGGTTCGAGACTCCCTGTTGGTATGGATCTTTGTAGCCTTTCGGCTTTTAACTGTAGATGCAAGTCTAAATAATCCCAGTGTAACAAAAAGTTGACCCTAGCGTACTAAACCAATCAAACCAAGGTTTATTAGCTTATTTTCTTTGTCCCGCTGGGACTGTTACAGCTTGTGAGGATTATTATTTTTGTCAGTTGTGATGGTTATTATTTTTTTTTAAGGAAACTTGTTCAGTTACGAGGCTATTTCTTTTACACCTTTTTCTGTATATGTTGTCAAATACAGGTCACAACTCTATAGTAGAAAGGAAACTCAGGCAAGTTAGAATCTTGCTGATACTATGGAAATAGTATTCAGGGCATACTGTGATTGGGGGTACAGTATATCTCAGTCAGTTTGCCTCGTACGTTTCATTACAAAGTAATGATGCGTACTAAGAATTGGTACTAGAGTTCACGAAGGAGAAGACATTATCGATAATTTGGTGGTTCGGTGCCAAAACTCACATTAGTTATTGAAACAAAAGTGGGTATGACTTTAAATCTATTTCAAATCTTCAGTCTGGGCATATTTTGCATGTGTAGCTTACGCATTTATGTTTGTATCTTTATCTATCAATGTTTGCTTACCTCTATGTCTCCGCGTTATATTTCAACGCATAGTAAACGTTCATCTATTGACTGCGAGGCCAATATTTGGCGGATTCTATATGACTCCTATTTAACGATTGAGGTTCGATGTATAACAAATGATATTAAGTGAAAAGAACTCAACGGCAATAAAAATTTTAACAGAATGTATTGCAATCCTTAGCATGCTGGGAATACCTAAGTACTCTTTATATAGCCAATACAGAGCTCCCTACAGAGCCAATATTCTCATCATTAAAATTAGAAGGAAATTTTGGGGGTAGTTCGAAATAACTTCCTACAGCTGTTCTTGTTTGCCGTCTCAACCATTTTGATCTACTATATTGAAGTATAAATGAAAATGTCTTTAAAGTTACCGTAAGTTTTTTTAACCTACATCTACATTCATTTATTAAAAATTGTAAAGAAAATGACGACGTTTTGCCAACAAGTCTTGTATAATACTGGTAACTTCCTGTGATAATGATTTTTGGTGAATGAAAACTTTATTATTCTTCCTAAAGGTAAAAGTTTATAGAAAATAACAAAATGTTTAATATAAATATTTAAGTATAGTAAAACCCCGTTTATCCAGACTAACTGGATACATAGGTAATCCGGATAATTGGAAATCCGGATAATCTGGGTAATATGGGTAACCCCCCCCCCAAAAAAAAAAAATCCTTAACTAAGCAGACTTAACGTTTATTACGATAAAAACTATGTTTTGTAACAAAATTACATAGTATTGTTTAGAAGACATTAAAAAAATATAAAAATATCTTCTCACATCATTTCTTAACAAAGACTTGGTAAGTCTAGTAAAGCTTTCTTAAACTCAACAAAAAGCATTTTATTACCATAATTTATTGCACAATCTATCTATGCAGGAACTGTACATTGAATCAAACTTGAAAGCGAATATCTGGAGTTCTTGTTGTTACGTTCTTGCTATCATAGTTAAAAATTATGTGAACAGTGAATAAAAATGTCTACTAATCTCATCCGAATTATCCGGTCTGGACCAACGAGGACCGAATAAATGAGGTTTTACTGTATATAAGATCCTTTTTTGTTCTGATTTACAGGATATTTCCATTTTAGAAACGTCCAACGTCGTTTTTCCTGCAGGTTTTTTAACAAAAAGAAATTCATTATGGAAATTAAATATTACACTAGTTGTACAAAAGGAAAATATAATATTGAAAAAGTGAGAGATTTCTTGGATAACATTAAGGGTCATAAAATAAAATTTGCCTTTTGGCACTTCAATCTCTTATTTGTGCTTATTTATTTAAGATCAACCAAAATGTTAACAGTCTAGTGAGATATTTACAGTTAAATGTTTTGTAACTCGTGGAATCAGTTTTAAAAAAGCATCTTCAAATATTGACGTCGTTGCCGCTGAACAAAAGTTCCGAGAAAATATATTTGAGATTCAAAAATGTCTCAAAATGCTTCAGTAAAAAAAAAAAAAGGTTGACAAAAGTTTTCGTTTCGTAAAAAATGATAGATTATTTACATTAATTTGAATAGAATTTACATTCATCGCCCAAAATAACATTTGAGTTCCAAAGCAAAGGACTGAACCTTGTCTTTATTTTTAATAAACACTTGGCGCGGGAAAAATATTCTGTTTGATCAAGAAATTTACATTTGCTTGTTGATACAAGTTGCAAATTTTAAATGTACGTTCGCTTGTTCCTAAAAACTTTTCGACTTCTTTGTTCTTTACCAGGTCTTTTCTTGAATAGCATTTTTTTTCTATGCACGTTTACGCAATCTAGGATTGCTTTTTGTTCTACATATATAGATTTTTTTGAAAGTCTTTGCATTTATATACTAATGATTGTCATATGAGGAAAGAATGAATTAAAAAAAAATGGTTTTAACAAATAAACACTTTGCGTGAAAAAAAAATTAGTACTTTAGGTTACAGTCGCGAAATAAATGCAATTCGTAGAATATCCAGTGAACCAATCCGATTAAAAATGCTTGAATTCGGTAAATTGAATTTTTATTCTTGCAGCAATGTTTATCGACTTCCTCCCTGATGTTACGACGATATTTCATCGTGGAATTGTTAAAAGTGCACTCATTACTGAATTAAATATACGAAGATTTGCTCTGTATAAATGACTGCGATACCTAATTACTTAAATAGCCCAATAAAACAGGAAAAAATTGAAGGATTATTTAAATGATTATTCCTGTTTTATAGACATTCAATATGTAGTCGGTACTGAAATGTATAGCTTATTCAAGTCTTTGTTTTTTATACCACTGATGTTAAATTCGGGAATTAATTACATAATACTTAGCATTGAGTATTTAACTACACCTACCCTCGATTTACACGACAAATCGTGTAAATCGAAACCGTGTAAAACAAGACGCAGCACTCATATTAACCAAGAGGATAGGTGCAAGCCGTAATTATGTCTATAATCACAGTGTAAAAATGCAAACACTTTATGCCGATGTGAAGACAAAGCAATTTAAGTAATATGCACTGATAAATTATTTATTTACATATGTATTTCAAAAATGAACGTGAAGAACTGAACTAGGAATGACAGTATGGAAATGAAACAAGATCTACTTTAATGACGCCAATGCTAAACGCAACGCGACGCAATGCACTTGTGACGCCTGTGCAGTTAATTAATGAGTGCGTTCCATGTGAAACACTCAAATAATCAAATATAACTAAAAGTAAATAATTCAACAAAGCAAGATAATTATTAGCAGGAAGAATGCAGACAAAACTAAACGGAAATCACGCCCTTAGGGCTCAACGCACCATAATGCAAGATTCTGTAGCAGTAAAGAAACTAAACCATATAACGAGGCAACCGACTGGTCTCGTCATCAGGAGGCCTAACCAAATCAGTTACATGAAGGGGGAACTTTCTGAATAGGATGCAGGTCTAACCAAAATACATCGCTAGGCCCCGAGATCTCCATTGAAACCGATAGTCAAATCAAATGAAAAAACAGACATCCTGCACTTAGGGCTCAATGCAACATAAATGCAAGTAATGCATACAATCCTAAAAGAACACAAATGGAAAGACAGAAATACAAAAGGCGCACTCATCCTATTCCAATGAGTAACGGTTATAGCTAAATAGCAGCCATTTTATGACCCTAAGAGGCTGCAGTACTCAAATAATCAAGTAATACATTGATTTTTTGTTATTATTTATAAAATTTAGAAACCACGTAATAGCGAAACCGTGTAAACCGAGTACCGTGCAAATTGAGGGACAGGTGTGTTTCTAGTTTCATTTAAATGATGTCAGCTGGGCGTTTATGTTAATTTTGCTTTTTATACAATTCTGAAGAGTTTTTCTGTAACTCAATATTTTATACTCACGATGTAGGGATTCATTAAGAAGTATCTCGTTTACATATTTTCATGAGCGATCTTAAAGTCTTAAGAGGCTTTAGTGAAAATTAAATTCTGCAACTGGCTTAATACCATATTTATAAGCAGCTTAAATCATTTACTAGTCAGGCGGATAAGACCATGGAGTATGGTTATTTAAAAGTATTTATTATCTACAATTAGGGAGAAACCTTTCTATTAAAATTTAGAACTTACATTATCCAGATTATTCCGCGATATTTAAAGTTATTGGGACGAAGGGTTTGGAGAACGAATCTTCATGTTTGTAAAAATTTAAGTAGAAACTGAACTGTAGTTTATGACTTAACTTTTCTGTGTATGGTTTTTTTAACCCTTCTAGCTAATCATGCTAAATTTATTAACGGATTCCAAATTCGAGAAAATGTTAATTATCATGGCAGCATTGCAAATGTTATACAGAAACTCTCGGTAAAAAATATTACTATGCTTATTGCAGTGAATTTTTTATTGCATACTGTTTTTATGGAACTAAAGGGGGAAAGACGGCATTTCAACCTCAAAAAGCGAGACGCAACGTCTACATTTTTTTAATATTCCTAAAAGCCCTCAGTTCAGCCTAGTCAAAATTAGAATTTCATACAGCCAAGTGCAGATTCAGGTGTGCTACTGAGAACGTTTCTTCAGGAAATACTTTTTTTTTTCGTATGAGTTTACAAAAAAATTACCTGGGTTAAAAATCGGAATTTCCTTTCCCCCACCATGAGGAGTATTCAGTGTAAAGACTATTTGATACGAAGCCCCAACAGAAAATGTCCGCTCACGGCCTTTGTAACCGAATTTCACTGTCAAAGAAGAAACTTATAGGTATTTGTTTGTAATCTGGCTCTTCGGAATTTCCTTTCTGATTTTTAAATAAAGAGATATTAATCTATATGAGTAATCCAATCAAAAATAGCATGAATACCTCGTTATTCGGACGATACGACTCACCTTTAATTTATGGGAGGATTTTTAGAAAAGAATATATTGTATTTTGTTAGGTATATAAAGATATTTTCAATTTCTTACTTAATAAAGATAAAAAATATATATAATAAATTCAATAATTAATATATATATATATATATATATATATATATATATATATATATATATATATATATATATATATATATATAAAATATATGTAATATATATTAAAAAAATTTCATTTTATTTTAATGTTACCTTCGGATCATAAAACGCACCTCAATTATTAGTCGATAATTTATGTAAAAATATCCGTGGGTCCAAAAAATACGGTAAATAACAATTTACTCATCGATACATATAAACTATTTAATTTAGTAGTAACTGTCATATCAGGCTATAGTAACGGTTAAATGTTTTATATATTTAATTTATAAATTGGACACTCAGTTTTTATGCTACCATGCTTATTGCAGTGTATTTTTTAATTGCATACATTTTTTAATAGAACTAACGGGAAAATACAGTATTTCAACTTCAAAATCCTAGACGTAACGTCTACATTTTTTTATTATTCTTAAAAGCCCTCTGTTGACCTTAGTAAAAATTCAGCATTCCCTCTCTTCCACCATTAGGTAAAGACTATTTGACACAAAACCCTAACAGAATATGCCCGTTCACGGTCTTTGTAACCGAATTTCGCTGTATCAAAAGAAAAAAAATAAACGGTCAAACTCATAGGTATTTATGCTCGTTTGTTTTTATCTGGCTCTTCAAAATTCCTATCTGATATTTAAATTACGAAATAATACCCTAGTGTAACGCACGCTATAATACTTCCAAGCCTCAAATGTAGATGTCGCCACCATACGGATAGACTTTGCATGCAACTTCCGTCGTATTATCATTTATTTAGCCAGAGAGAGTTCGGATTTTGTAGAGTGAAGACCTGCGGTTTGATACTCAATTTTGGACTATGTTAAGTCAACTTACTTTTTTCCCTCTAAATGTTTATAAATTGTTTTGTACTGTGTAATGTAATTCGTCCCTTGTAACTGTGATTTCTAGAGTAATTAAACCTGTTCTAAACTTTACCCCGATATTTTCTTGATTACTTTTGGTTTAATACCAGTAATTACATTGATGACAGTTACACTATCTACTAGTAATGCAATGGAGATTCACGTGAATGCATTAACAAACATTGATTCAGCAACAGATACACGCTATTTAATTTAGCGGCGCATTACCATGCTTCAAGCCATTGAAACTTTTAATTGTTCCAATATTTTACTTATAAATGAGACATTTACCAAGAGCAATATTTAGGGAACAACAGCATTCACAGGAGCAATATTCACGAAGAAGCTATTAGAATATTTCAACGTATACTTAAAAAGAAAATGACCGCAGAAGCTAATAATGACAATCTTCTTCATGTACTATGTTTTAACGTAATTGATAAAAATGAGGTTCATATACATCGCAACAAACTGCCTATCGTATCTAATATTAGCCTGCACTTATGCATAAAATGCGAAATTTAAACCGCTTATACCTCTTATTCCAGGGTAATCTGTATTGGACAAACGAAAATAAATGTTTTGCGGCTCTAATTTTTCAGGCTTTAAACGGCATTTATCGTAACAAATCTCATTTGCAGAAAATGGATGGTCCAGTTAAAGTGATATCAAATCGCGTGAACGTGGCCAAGGAAATAATCATTCATTAGAGGCATTTAGATATGGCTCTGAAACACGACTTTTGAATTTTTAAAACAAATTGTTTAAAATACAGCTAAAATATGTTTGCTTGTTTTAAATAATGTGATACTGTTATCTCAATCTTTTGGGTCAATGAGAAAAAAAAGAAGTAACATGCTTTTTACGGATACAACGAATCAAAAATACTCATAATGTTAATTTTTCGAAATGATATTTCTTTTTAAAGTATTTGAAACATTTCCCATTTTGATACCAAGACTAAATGAAGTTCTTAGTAGTTGTAACGTGTAAACAACGTAAGAAGTAAGTAAAATCGATATCGGAAATAACTAAAACAGACTCAAGGTATCCGACTATGTTCAAAACCGTTTTTTCGAAAACTTTTCTTGCAAAAATTTCTTTCCTATTTTTCGAAGGAATATAATACCAAAATAGGAAAATGATTAAACAAATCCATAACTATAAAACTTTTTACAGAATTAAAGAGTTTGGGTCAGAATGTAGCAAATGTTTACACAAATGTCTATAGCTCTAAAAAATATGCTTATATTTTCTTATTATCATACGTACTGAAGCCCCGTGAGTGTAATGAACAAAAAACTAACCGATATCTTGAAATCTAAAAAAAAAATGTTCATGTAGTCTCTTCTAACGAAACTACTGCGGGTTATTAACGTAGGATTACTTATCGTTGCTTACCTCTTTTGTATGTATATATGTGTTATGTACGTATGTACACACACACACACACACACACACACACATATATATATATATATATATATATATATATATATATATATATATACAGTGATACCTCCGAAAAGCTGACAGTCACGGGACCAAAAGTTTTGACCGTTATTTGGAGGTGTCCGCTATTGGGGAGGACAACCATTTTATAAAAAAAGTTTTTGCACTTGTGTCTGATATTTGATTGAAAATTACGGCTGCAATTTTAATTAAAAAGGAAAAATTAATTAGGGAAGAAAAGAATAACTATTTACTACTTTACCTTTTAATTGTGGCTAATCCTTTTATCTTGCATTAAACAATCCCAAAATACAATGTATTGGATCTAAACTATTTTAATTATTAATGAAAAATCTGTTAGCAAAGTTTGATTTCTCTTTTTTACACAGCAAACCTGTTTTTCAAGGTGAATCTTCATAAGATTTAGCTTTGATCGTTCCTCCGAATCTTCATTGTTCAGAAAGAACTGTTTTAATTGTTCGCTGTATTTCAGTGTTTCCGAATAATCTTTGATTTTGCAGTCATCCATTGGCGATTCCTCATCATCATCCTTAGAAAGGGCCAGTGCTTCAGTGGTGTCCCGATGAATGAAATTTTAAACATGCAAGTTTTCTTCCTCAATGAATAAATCGTCGTTGATATTGATATACTCTTCAACGCTGACATTTGAATCCAAATTGACTTCTAGATCCGCAAGTTGTTTTCGCTTTTTTCAGTAGTACTGTCAGTTGCCAGTTCGGTTGTACTCAAAACTCCCGCCTTCTTAAAACATTCTAGAACGCACGCAGTTTACACCTTTTTAAGGACTGGCGTAGTCCAGGAAATTGCAAAACAGATACCGATTTTGCCAACTCTTCGCTGGATTTGCAGGAGATAATCCGTGAAAGCACATGTGTCAGAAGAAGCTTTCTGTATCGTACTTTAAAGCTGCAGATAGCTCCCTGATCAAATGGCTGTAGCATCGAAGTGGTGTTAGGAGGCAAGAAAATTAAATGAACACTTTTGAGTTTTAAATGATCAGGATGGGCAGTAGCATTGTCCATGAACGGAATGATTTTTCTCTTTTTTTTTCATTTTGTTGTCTTACTCTACCAGCCAATAGCTCATTATCTCAGCGGTCATACAGGCTTTCTTATTTGACTTCCACGAAACCCTAAGTTTTCTTACATCAATGTTCTTGAAACATCCAGGCTTCTAAGGAAACATCTAGGCTTTGTAAAGACGATAAGCATATATTTTTAGCTTGCTTGTTAGAATAAATTTGAAATGTTTGCCAAAATAATTGAAAGTTTTTAAAAAATATCTGTCCACTATCCAGAGGGAATAACATGGATTACCCTATATAAAAGGACTGGTACTCGTAAAAATGTCCGTTGAATAGAGGTGTCCGCTATTCGGGAGTGTCCGTTAAGGGAGGTACCACTGTATATATATGTATGTCAAAATTTTGACGCATCGTGGTACTTTTCTGTTTAACTTGTCCAAGCGATAGACTGGGTTTGGCGCGTTGCTAAAATTATAACTCGCGAGGACGGATGGACGGACAGTTTTAGCGTCTGAAATTTTCCTTTCCGCAGGATCGTTATGGAGGAATGTAATCCTACGTTAAAAATACATGTCCTTATATGCAATGACATGTAAAATTTTAGTCAATTCTATTGATTTTTTATAAATACAGCTATAAATCAACAAATAATATACCAAAGGTCTAATCATCAGGTCTTTACATTCGTAGTATTATGAAAAACATACCTGAAAAATTTCTTAAACATATGTTTTTCTTAAACATCGTCTATATTATATGAGCATTTCACTTGCCAAATCGGTGTGTCCATAAAACAAAGTGGAGAAAAGTGCTAAAACAATACATTGTTTTTTAAAATTCCTATGAAAATATAAATTCAAACAAACATTGTAGATTGTGCTATTGAAAACGTAACTTTTATCTGACTGCATGTAAACTCTATAAGATAGAATATCCTCAGAGTCTTCGTTATGATTACAGTTTTTGCGTGACTAAAGGGATTTGGTAAGCGGAAAAAAGGAATAATATCCAATTCAATCTTCAAATTATTTATTTACTATAGAAAAAAATTGAAATTGGTTTAAACTTACTTCTGCTGCAGTTAGACTGACTCATTTAAAATTTTTTGTGATAAACAACACTGATTGACAGTTATCACGTGGACTTGCTTCTCCGTTTGAAGGGCACAATTGCAACAGAGTATTTAAAGTCAGAGTTGTACCGTTGTCAATGATAAGACAAGCCTTTCGCTTCAACTATTTACTACGACACGTTAACATACTACAACTACTACATTTAAAGCAAGTATGTACAGCGAGTTCGAATATATAGTTAGATCACCAGGATGACTTTTCCGGGTTCCAAGACAGCTCCGGCCTACAAGGCCTTCTACCTCAAGAGATCTCCGTCTCTCTGGCACTCCAAAACAGATCTCAGCCTCGTGGACTCTTGTCGTCTATATTTATACTGTCTGCGAATTCAAAGGGATTTCTATGGCGTTTGAAGTGCTGGTAAGTATTCGAAGTTTATGAGATTCGAGCCGTCAATATAGTGTCAAAATCGGAAAAGCCCTCGAACCACTCTGGGATTTATGCGTCCTATAACGTCAAAACCCGCACATTACTAGAACTTTATGGTCTCTTACCCAAGAGTTTATGAGACCGCTCAGATCAAGAGTTCGCAGATAGATGGCATGTTGGGGGGGGGGGGTAGGAAAAGAGGGATCTCATACTTACTTATATAAGTACTAATTTCGTGTAATAATTGAAACAATGTCACAGAGTATAGCATAAGAGTATAACATTAGTGTATTTAAAGTCATTAGCTTCTGAAAAAAATTACTTATTATTCGATGGCCAAAAAAATATTATCATCAAGAATGGTGTTAATCCTTATAGTTTGGGAAATTTATTATGAATATAAAAAGTGAAGAGTTCATTAAGTGCTTTGCCAATGAAGTTTCAAACATTTCAGAAAGTGGACTGGACCCATTTGGCTTGTGAATGGCTCATATCATAATATTTTGAGTTATGACAGTAGTTGTATACATTTTTGATGAAAAATAAATTCTTCAGAAAAGCACAATTATAGCTCGCGCTTGTATTGAAATGGACAGCTGCAGCTTTTCTTTTAAATCGCTTTTCATTTCCTATCTAATGATCGTACAGAAGAAATAAAAGCAGGTTTAGAAACAAACTCATTCTTTCAGAAACGGATTTTTTTTTTCAAAATTATGAAAATCCACGTTTTAGGCGCAGTCGGAGGATGCCTTAAATATTTATTTCTCTGTGAAGAGAAATTAATAATTTATTTTATTTAATAATTTATTTTGTAATTTATTTATTTATTTATTGTTATTTTAATTATTATTATTTATTAATTATTATTATTTTTAAAAATTATTATTATTTATTATATTAATTATTATTATTTTCAATTATTATTATTTATTTATTTATTATTATTTTATTATTATTTTAATTAATTAATTAATTTTTTTTATTATTATTATTTTTTATTTATTTAATAATTTTATTTAATAATTTATTTTTTATTTTATTAATAATTCACATTGTGTTTTATAAAGTATAATATGTTTTTTTCTGTTTATTTCTCTGTGATTTATTTCTTACTTTCATGGACTTACTTGACGTTAAAAACTTATCTTCATGCGTTACTGATGTTCAATTTATCTTTTGTGATGCTGTCAAATAGGTTTTAAAATTAATAAACTGATTTACTTTTAACGAAATGAATTGCTTGGCCAGTTTTGAATGGAGGTTCCTTTTAAATAATGGAAATGATGAGTTAAAATTTCTGATGTTCATATTACAGTGACTGAATTCAAGTCATTAAACCCGAGATTCAGGCGTCGTTGAAGAAATATTTGCGTTTAGCGGATAATAATTCATTAGGTCCATTCATTCAAGGGATTAAAGTAATAATGGCCCATATGTTTCTTAACTTTTGAATTGTCTTTCGTTAAAAAATTATGGAAGTATCTTATGTCCAAATTTATGAGAAGATATTTTTTATTTTATCAAAAGTTGGAATTTATATGAAACTAGTTGAATACCACTTCTTCGCTACGGAGTGCATTCAAATTAAATACAACGGTCATGTATGCAATTAATGCCAAAAAAACCCCAAAATATATTTATAAAAAAATCATAACGGATATTTTTTACAGATAAAATAATGTAGAAGAAAATATTAAAATTAAATACAAGGTTAAATGTATGCATTTAATTTGTATTTTTAATATCCATAAAACATACTAATTTGAAATAAATTCTTAAAAAACTTCCATTTCAATGAGTCCAGTGGTTAAATTTTATCTTTAACCGTATTTTAACATTTTTTTTGTCAATTTATTTCATTGTTATGCACGTGACACAAAATTAATTGCGGAAAACACATTAAAATATATCAAGTTGTTCAGTAGGAATGATCACTATCACATAGGTGAACAATAATTCAGGATGTAGTTTACACGCAATGGTTGTATTGGTGATTATTACGTATTATTCGAATAGAAGTACTTTCCCAGTGAACTTATATATATATTTATATATATATATATATATATATATATTTATATAATATTTATATATATATATATATATATATATATATATATATATATATATATATATATTTATACTAGCTGAAGTACCCGACGATGCCCGGGATTTTAAGAATGTTTGTTGTTAACCAAAATCAATTTAAAAAGTAACACAGTATAAATAACATAAAAAATATATGTGAAATGTTATACACGTCTCAGAATTTCAGCCTTTCATCATTTTAATACTAAAATCTGAAAAGTAAAAATGTCAAATTCTCTAATGTTTGTTAACCAAAATTAATTTAAAACTAAGCACAGTATAAATAACATAGAAAAAAAACCTTGTGAAATCTATAAATATATAAATTTATAATAAACTCCTCAGAATTCAGCTAGAATTAGCCTTTCATCATTGGGGTAAAAAGAAGCTGCAATTACAGGTTCAGCAGAAATTTCCAATAGAACAATGATATGACTGCAGCGTTGCCTCTTAAAAAAATGAAGTGTTTGATTGAGGGCTGCAAACCATTCAACTCCTCTCCACATTTAACTCCTATAAACATCCTCTACATATTAAATTCCTTTTCTCTCCATAATAAACTCCTCAGAATTTTGGTATATTCAGCCTTTCATCATAGTACCACTAAAATCTGAAACATCCTCTCCAGAAATATAAATTTATTAATTTCAATAATTAAACACTCACAAATATATAAATTACGCAAAAGTTTTTTAACCAACATTTGAATAATTCGTAAATGAAAAAGCATATGAAAATAAAGATAAGAACTTCCGGAATCGAAATTAATTACCCTTAATTTTTAATTAATAAAAAACCAACATAATATGAATAAAAACGATAGTTGCTTAAAACCATATGAAAATAAAGCTATTATAAAGATGATAATAATAAAAAAAGCATAAGAAAATAATGCTCGCGCATGAAGTTAACGTTACGATATAAAGATAGTAATAATAATATAAACCGCGTGCATAAAATATTTAGCTTTTCAAGCGAAATAAATTGATTTTTAGAAAAAAACTACTTTTAATCGAGAAATTAAAATACATTGCACAAAATTTTAATTTTACCAACTTTCCACCCTACAATTTACACCCTACTTCTTTTAAATAGGATGTAAATATAAAGTTTTAACAGCCAATTGAATGCCAGTTAAAAATAATGTGTGCGCATGAAGTTAACGTTACGATATAGAGATAGTAATAAAAATCTATATATATATAAAACAGTTCCGTAACTGACTAACTGACTGATTGACTGACTGACATACAAAGTACAGACCAAACCGTTGAACCTAAAGGACTGAAATTTTGCATGGCGATTCTTCTTATAATGTAGGGGTGCACTAAGAAAGATTTTTGAAAAATTCTTCTTAGATTTTTTTAAATTAAATTTTTAATCTGTTTTTGTAACTTTTGTCAAGTTTGCATTTAAAATAATAATTTGAGGGTTGTAAAATTTATATCACGATAAAGATCATAAAAATTCCTTTAAAATGAAATTCTTTTCGCATCTTTACCTCCATTTTCTAATTTTTGGTGAATTTTTAAAGATTAATTTTTACAATTTAATTTATTAAACGCTGATCATGTGATTTCTTTATCTGGTACTTTAAATAAATTTATCGTCACATAACAACGAAATAGACACAAAAAAATTAAAATAGTGGCGCCATCTACTGTACGCTTGTGAATCGAGAGTTGTTGGTTATTTATTAATTAAAAATATTGGAAAGTTCTTGTGGATCTGTAAATATACATGTGGTAACAGTTTTAAAATTCATAAATTATCAACCTACACAGGTGATAATTTATCCGGCGTTGCCCAGGATTTTAAGAATGTTTGTTAACCAAAATCAATTAAAAAACTAAACACAGTATAAATATCATAGAATAAAAAGCATGTGAAATGTTATACACATGAATAAAAAGAAAACCCAACATAAAAAACCATAAATTGACAATAATTTCTTCAGAATTCAGCTAGATTTAGCGTTTCATCATTGGAGCAAAAAAACCCCGAAAAGTAAAGCATAAAATATATACATTTATAATAAACCACTAAAAGCTGAAAAGGAAAAATGTCAAATTGTCTTTAGGAAAGTAAAGCTGAAAAGTAAAAATGTCAAATTGTCGAATGTTTGTTAACCAAAATCAATTTAAAAACTAAATACAGTATAAATAACATAGAAAAGATTTAGCCTTTATCATTGGAGCAAAAATTCCTGAAAAGTAAAACATAAAATACATAAATTTATAATAAACCTACCAAAATCCATTAAAAAAATAAACACAGTATAAATAACATAGAAAAAAAAGTATACGAAATGTTATACACATTAATAATATGAAAAATAAAATAAAATAAAAATAATAATTTTTTAAAATAATAAAATAAAATAAAAATAATTTTAAAAAATAATAAATAAAAATAATAATAATAATAATTTAAAAAATAATAAAATAAAAGCTGAAAATACAGGTTTAGCAAAAACTGCACGATCCGTATTCGAACCCGCTCCGTGTAGTGTAGTAAATGAACGCTCTTACCGAATGCGCCACAATAACATGCTGGTGTATTGTGTAAATAGGAGAATATTTGTACGAAAATTACTGGAAAGTTGCTATGGGTTGGTGAATATACATGTATTTATGGAGTAAGAGGAGTTTTAAGTTAGAAATAAGTTAGCAGGATAGAAGCTTAGTCTTTAACTCTTCAATAGACACAAAGACATAAGAGAGGGGGGTTGCAGTAGCGATTAAAAATGATCTTGTGACACTTAGCGTGGTTGATTCGAATTTTCCATCGCGTGTGATAGTGTCAATATGCCGTTGGATCCGATTTATTTTAGAGTATAAAATCTGACTTGAAAGATTATTATTTTCATTTATTATTCTGGCTTAATATGTAACTTGAAACTTTTTGATTTTATTTATTTTTATCTTTTCGCTCGCTGTTCGCTTCAGCTAACCCTAACGTGGACGCCATATTCAGAGGGGTGATTCCACAAAGTGTAACATCTTACATTTAGTTTCAAAATTTTTGGTTTTTTATTAATTAAAAATCAACGGTAATTAATTTCGATTTTTGAAGTTCTTCAGACCCTCGGCTGTTTTTAAAGACGCCTGTATGTAAAATTTCACGATCGTTGCTCCTAAACTGTGGATTTCTATACAATTACAGAGATACAAACATTCATTTTTATATATTAGATATATATTTATATATATATATATATATATATATATATTTATATATATATATATTTATATATATATATATTTATATATATATATATTTATATATATATATATTTATATATATATATATTTATATATATATATATTTATATATATATATATTTATATATATATATATATTTATATATATATATATATTTATATATATATATATATATATATTTATATATATATATATTTATATATATATATATATATATATTTATATATATATATATATATTTATATTTATATATATATATTTATATATATATATATATATTTATATATATATATATATATATATATATATATATATATATATATATATATATTTATATATATATATGTATACATCTATATATCTATATCTATATCTATATCTATCTATCTATCTATCTATATATATATATATATATATATATATATATATATATATATATATATATATATATATATATATATATATATATATATCGTTGTCAATTAAATTCTTTTATTCTACCATTTTGTGAAAATCCTTTCGTGACATTTTACTCTAGCGTATGTACAACACGTTATATCATAAATAAATTCAAGAAAAGTAAAAGTAATAATTCAAAGTGTCTGCTTTATGTTAAATTTTTATATTGCCTGTATAGAGAGAGGAAAGAAAGAAAAATCGTCTATGTTTTGGAGACGTAAGAAAAGCTCCACACGTGAATGTATTGTTAAAAGGTTCTTTCCCCCGCGGGACCAATTGAATTAAAACGCGTCCGAGCTGGATTTTAAGGAGCCGATGAAACGAATGCTCTCTTATGCCAGAAGAAAGTAACGGCCGAAGATGGATGGCACGGCGAAATAGTGTTGATAGATCGCTGAATAATGAGCTGTATTAATGACTGCTTTTGAGTTAAATTTATGTAAATACAAATTGTTTCTTGAGTCATAGATACGGAAAAAAAATTGCAAATTTGTACTGTTTTGGAGATCATTAACTTTTGTGACTTTTTTGTTGATTAAAGATGATTAAAATAAGA
The DNA here is from genome assembly GCA_907164885.2 of Dolomedes plantarius. Taxonomy (NCBI): domain Eukaryota; kingdom Metazoa; phylum Arthropoda; class Arachnida; order Araneae; family Dolomedidae; genus Dolomedes; species Dolomedes plantarius. The sequence goes on along the minus strand of OU015496.1, from coordinate 30,278,171 downwards.
AATAATCGTATGACATTTTAATAATATTTTTATTTGATTTGAAAAGTGCTTTCTAATAAAGGTCAATGTGTTCGAAAGTTCATAGATATTTAATGAAATGTGTTGGCTAACAGTCGAGAAGTAGTGTAAATGCTTTATCCTTTTGAACGGAAGCAAATCTCCGTATACTTTTACCTAGTAGAATGTTATTATGTATGACAAAGGATGTTAATTCCGTAGGTATCTTAAATAGAATTAACGACAGAATGATGTAACTTCGTGTGGACCGTTTTCTCTCGATAGAGACTAAACATGAAAATAATTGGTTAGAAGGTTATTTAATACGTTTACACCTTTAAAATTCAGAGTGCGTCAATTATTCCCGAAACGGGAATAATTGACGCACAAGTTATGCATTGCTTAGCAATAAGTAAAATAAAACAGATATCAATTTTTAATAATTATCTATAATGATATATTACAAGTATTTTGACACTAATGATGTTTTCCTTATTTTTTATGGTTAATTTGTAAAGAAATCTGAACTTCTACCAGGCAGACTGCTTATGAACTTTCAAGTATTCCTTATGAATAAATGTAACTGTCATTAATGTAATTACTGGTTTTAAATCAAAAGTAATTAAGAAAATCTCGGGGTAAAGTTTAGAACATGTTTAATTACTCTAGAAATCACAGTTACAAGGGACGGATTACATAACACAGTACAAAACAAGTGAAAAACAAGTAAGTTGACCCAACAACAAAAATTGGGCATCAAACCGAGAGGTCTCCACTCTCGACAACATCCAAACTCTCTCTGCTTAAATAAATGACAGCACGATGGAAGTTTTCACGCAAAGTCTATCCGTATGGTGGCGACATCTACTTTTGAGGCTTGGAAGTATTATAGCGTGTGTTACATAAATCAATATTTTACTAAAATAATCAGAGGATTTATTGACAATACTTCAGCGAAAAACTTTAAAACTGTTAATATTTATTAATTCCAAACCGGAGTTCACGTCGAAAAATAAAAATCTATCTTTGTGAGAAAGACACTAAAAGTACAAATTCCCCGAAATCGCAGGATTATTCACCTGGTGGAACACAGGCCTCAAAGTTCGGGAACCCGGGACCCGAATACTGGACAGGAGGTCACGAGATTGAGTTTTTTAAATCCTGCCGTGACAGATAGCCGTTCAGGACTTCCCTCTCTTCATGAGTCAGTTGGTATCCTAAATAGCATTATGCATTAAATCATTTTATACTTAGTGTATGGCATGATTGCTACGGTGTTTCTAAAAGATTTTCCAAAAGAATCTCCTTCACTCTGAATGGAAGGTAGTTGTGCTTAAAATTAGCCCTGTAAAATATATTTTTAAAATCTATCTCTTTAAATGTATTATGTTAAATTTAATTTGTGGTAATACACACCCACAATAAGGGCTTGAGGTAACGTAGTAGTAGCGCGTCGGCTTTCGGTACTGAGGGTTTTTGGATCGAATCCCAACAAGGGACATTTGATAACTCCTTGTCTAGGCCGGATATGGGCCACTTAAATCCGTAGACCGGAAAGTCCCTCTAGGAGATCAGAGAGGGCGGGAGAGGATACGATCCCCCCGGATATCGGCCCTGGGGGTTTTCGGTCGAAATGGAGGTGGCACCTGGCTCAATCGGACTCTGGTCCTTGTGGTGCCATTATAAATCGGAGTCACACCCTAAGCCGCGGAAGTATTCCAGACCCCCTCTGGTCTGGAATACTTCCGGCCAGGGGCCATTTGAAACAACATATACAGTCGAACCTCCATATCGAAGTAGCAAATTGCCGGAAAAAAAATTCGATATATAGAAATTTCGATATATAGAATTGATCTTAATTTTTTATCATGATTCTCCTAAATTATTAAAATTAAAGCTAATTTTCGTATACGAAACTCCAATCACATTAAATGAAAGTTAATAATTAAAAAATGAATTAATATGAAAGATTCATTGAGTACTACATACCTTAAAAAAAAACAATAATCCAGACAGTGGTTACAATGATCACAGTTACATTCTTTTCAAAAACTACGAATATCTTGCTGAACCCAGCTTTTGCGAAACAGTGTTTTTATTGTAGATTCAGAAACGTCATTTTTCCGCACTTTGGCTGATTCTGCCGCGCATATCCTCATACCAATCACCTTATGTAAAGTTTTTTCATTTTCAAATGTTCAGATAAGTCGTTTTCGGTAATGAAGTTTCAGGTTTTTTTATTACACCCTGGTCCATTGGTTGCAATATTGAAGTGGTATTCGGGGAAAGCAAATTAACATTTGATAAATTTGAAGACCCATTAGGATGGGTCGGGCAACTGTCTACAAGCAAAGCAATTTTTCTGTTTTGATCACTCATTTTTCTATCCAATTTCCAAATCCACGCTTCAAAAATTTCACTTGTCAGACATGACTTTCTATTAGAACAATAGTCAACCTCTAAAGACGATACATTTTTGACTACTCTAGGGTTCTTACTTTTACCTACTATCAATAATCGAAGTTTTTCTTTGCAACTCATGTTAGCGCCTACCAGTACAGTTATTCTATCCTTACTGTTCTTGCCTCCATGACAATCGTCGTCTTTCAAAGTTAGAGTTCTGTTGGGTAAAAACTTATAAATGAGTCCCATTTCATCAGCATTAAAAAATATAATCGGGCTGAAAATCTTTTAGAATTTTTTTCAAGTCATTACTTCTATAGTCATCACAGACTGCTTTAGATACACTTCTACTTTCTCCGGAAATAACCTTCACTAAACTTCCTTTTTCCCCTGAACTTCACTTTTCGTGAGGTAAACGGTCTAAAGTGGAATAAAATCTCCCAATATGTCTTGAAAAAATTTAGATATATAGAGATTTTTTTGATATATAGAAACAGTTTTTCTATGTAATGTACATGGAGATTTGCTAAGAGTTCGATATATAGAAAATTTCGATATGTGGAAGTTCGATATATGGAGGTTCGACTGTATATCTATATATATAAAACAGTTCCGTAACTGACTGACAGAGAACGCACAGACCAAACCGCTGGACCTAAAGGGCTGAAATTTTGCATGGCGATTCTTCTTATAGTGTTGGCGTAAACTAAGAAAGATTTTTGAAAAATTCTTCTTAGATTTTTTAAAATAAAATTTTTAAGCTGTTTTTGTAACATTCTTTTAAGTTTGCATTTAAAATAATAGTCTGATGGTTATAAAATTTATATCACGAGAAAGATCATAAAAATTCCTTTAAACAAAATCTTTTTCGAATCTTTACCTCCATTTTCTGATTTTTGGTGAATTTTGAAAGATTAATTTTTAGAATTTAATTTATTAAATACTGTTCAAGAGATTTCTTTTCCTTTTGTTATACTTTAAATTCATTTTTTCGTCACGTGCATAACAGCGAAATAAATTGACAAAACATACTGAAATACGGTAAAAAATAAAATTTAAACCACTAGACTAATAGAGATGGAATTTTTTTAAGAATTTATTTCAAAATAGTATGTTTTATGGATATTAAACATACAAATTAATGGCATACATTGACCGTTGTATTTAATTTGAATATTTTCTTCTACATTATTTTGTCTACAAAAATATCCGTTACGATTTTTTTATAAATTTTTTTTGGCATTAATTGCCTATATTGACCGTTGTATTTAATTTGAATGTACTCCGTAGCGAAGCACGGGTATTCACCTAGTTATATATATGTATGTATATATATGTATTATGTATATATATATATATATATATATATATATATATATGTATATATGTATATGTATATATGTATATATATATGTATATATATATATGTATATATATATATGTATATATATATATGTATATGTATATATGTATATATATATGTATATGTATATATGTATATATATATGTATATATATATATGTATATATATATATGTATATATATATATGTATATATGTATATATATATATGTATATATGTATATATATGTATATATATATATGTATATATGTATATATATATATGTATATATGTATATATATATGTATATATGTATATATATATATATGTATATATATATATATGTATATATATATATGTATATATATATATGTATATATATATATGTATATATATATATGTATATATATATATATATATATATATATATATATATATATATATATATATATATATATATACAGTGGAACCTCGCTTAACGAGAACCTCGCATAACGAGTATTTCGCATAACGAGCAAAATAAATCGTAAAAAAGTGTCTCGCTCGACGAGCAACATTTCGCATAACGAGTGACGTGGAAAGAAGTCCCCTCTTCACGTCATCAGGATCATCAACGGCCGAAAAATAAGTATTTAAGGGTAGTCATAGATAGTTCGAGAAGCAAATATCATGGGACTGGAGGATAACAATGATATTTAGGAGCTTGTGGAAGAGCACAACCAAGAGCTGGCCACCGAACAGCTAATAGAATTGCAGTGTCTTCATTCACAGCAAGCAGTTGTAGAGGAGAGTTTGTCAGTGGAGAAGGACGAAGAAACAGCAAAGAAACAATCCTCTGGCGCAATAAAAGAAATGATGAAAGCATGGAAAACTGTTGCACCGCAAGTTACAAAGCATCACCCCGATAAGACGGTGGCTATGCGCGCTATAAATTCATTCAATGACAATGCGGTGACAGATTTTCAGCAAATTTTGAAGTGCCGACAAAAACAAATGTCGCTAGATAGCTTTCTAAAAAAAATTAGATATGTATCATAAATTCGTAAATAATGAACTACATATGAATGATTTTGCTCCTTAAGAATTTATGTATAAGTAATTTTCTTTAAATAATAAACGTTACATCTAACAAATTTTGAGTATTTTTTGGCATGGAACGCATTATCGTATTTTACATTAATTTATATGGGAAAAATTGTTTCGCTTAACGAGTGTTTCGCATTACGAGTAAGATTCTAGAACGAATTCCACGAAGGTTCCACTGTATATGTATGTATGTATGTACATATTGATTATACAAAATGCAATTTCTGTAGGCGGCCACCTCTCTAAACGGCCGCATTTTGTCCAGAACCGATTCGAGACTCCAAAGAGCCAATGCTATAGGTGAAACCTCTTTTCGACGGCCACCCCTCGAAACAGCCACTTTTTTTCAGAACCCATACTGGCCGCTGTACCTAATATATGTTGAAACGGTCAATTTAATCATACATTTGATATGAGTATTTAAACGCACAGAATTTCTAGTCATCCATTAGTCAGTTTATTACATACTATAAGTTTCTGTGCATGTATAATATAGAGACGAATTTCTCCTATGTAAGTGAATTATTTTACATACGCCTTGATAGTCCACATAATACGTGCTTAACATGTTGAAACGTAAAAATTTAATTACGTATATTTATAGCGCTATTTAAAGACACAGCTGTTATAATCCTAAGTTAGTTGATTTCTTATTTAAGTTAATTATATATATATATATATATATATATATATATATATATATATCCATTTTTGATTTTTATATACCCTTTGTGCATAAATATGCCAAATAAATGTAAAAAGTTTATAGCTCGCTTTATTATAATAATACGGCTTGGTAATTGAATTGTTTAACGACGTACTTTTACATATATTTTTTTTGCATTTAATTAATTCCTTTATTCGACTATTCCAGGTAATTAACCTCACGTGAAGTTTTACCCTAGGGTATATCAAGTAGAGCGCAGCTTAGATAAATATGTGAAAAGAGGCATTAATGTAATAGTCCGCTTTGAACAATTTTCTTTTACTATTAGGATAAATGAAGACGTGAAGAAAGAGTTCATATGTTCTTAGGATACAGAACAGCATCACACGTGAGAGTGTTTTAGAAGGGTTTTTTTTTCCCTTTCTTTGTTGCTGCAGCAATTCAATTAAGAGATCGCTGAGCTGAATTTTAAGGGGCAGCTCAAATGAGCGTTCGTTTATGTCAGCGGCAGTCCGAAAACACAGTGGTGATTGATGACAGAATTGTGTTAAATAATTCTTCGTTAGTCAACATTTTGCAAATATTAATGGGTCCCTCTTGTCTGCTCTTTAAGATGAAAATTGGAAGAAGGATGTATTTTTCTTTGATATTTGCGACTCTCTCTACGGCTTTTAAAATTATTTAAAATGTTAAAATTGTGAAAAGCTTACATGTTTTAAGTAATTTCATTTTAATATATGTCTAACTACTTCCTTTTTAAACATTATCTTTAATATTAACATCAAGTTGTAAAATCTTGTAGGGGAGGCTATTTTTTTTCTTGTGATACATTGTTTTCTAAATACAATTTTTAACCAGCTTTAAGTCGGTGTTGTGGATTTTCCAGTGTACAAAAAAGTGTCTGGAGGCTCATAATTTAAAGAATGTCGATTAACGAAAAAGGTGTCGATGTTCTGCAATATCCGTCATTATCAATTCACTCTAAGATAATCTAAGATGGACGATAAATTAATGCTGCAAAGATGATTGATCCCGAAGATGAGTAGATGATGAAGTCATGATGAACATTTATGTCCACTTTACGACAGAATTGTGCTGAATACTTCTTTAGTAGGTAATACACTGCTGGCCACCCAAATTGCAACACCAAGAAAGACAAGAGATATCACAACAAAATTTATTTTGTAGATAACATGTTGACCAAGTATCAAATGATTAAATTTATAGACTTCTGTGAAGTGTGGTTCCTGCCAAAATCAGTAGCCAGAGTTGCCGCCATTGTTGGAGATCACCGCTGCCACACTCCTCGGCATTGATTCAAAGAGACTTTGGATGAGTTCTTGAGGTACAGCAGACCAAGCAGCTTCCACACGTTGCCAAAGTTGATCTGCTGTGGCAGCTGGGATGGAATCTGGGTCAATCGTAGAGCTACCATGGACCACATGTTTTCCATCGGCGAAAGATCCGGAGAGCGAGGCGGCCAGGGAAGCAATTCAATCTGACGATTGACGAAGAACCGTGAAGTGGTGCGCTGATGATGTGACGTGGTGCGCTGAGGTGGATGCGATCGAACACGCCGGTCCGTCGTACCCTCCTGCATCCAACGATCACATATCCGCATTACAGTTGTTTGGTTTCGTCCAACACGACTACCGATTTCCCTGAAAGATAATCCACAATCTCGGTGGGCAACTATCCTTCCTCTGTCGAACTGGGATACTTGATCAAAAGATGATCGCCGTTTTTGACGAGGCATAATTGATAGTTTTTTTTAAAAAAACCACAAGAAAAACACAATTGCCGAATTGAAATCGTCGAAATCTCCAAGCCTTAAATAGCGCTTTGAAGTGGCGCCACAGGCGTGCGTGATGTGCGTCTGCGCTGAAATTCTAATCATTTGCATATCTCACATCCGCTAATGCATGTTGCAAATTTTATGTTATTTGCATGTTTCCTTCAGGGTGTTGCATTTACAGTGGCCAGCAGTGTATATATATATATACCCAGTGGCAGAAAGTTTTGTAGCTGTCTGCGACAAGCTTTTAAAATTTCATAATGTGTCTGCAAATTTTGCGTGTAATTTTATCAAATAAATAATAAATTAAACCAGCTATTTTTTATCATTTTATTTAAAACATGGTAAGCATGATGCATTCTCATTAATTTTGCTTATAACTTTTGAAGTTACAAAGCGTTTCATCATCTCACTTCTTGTAGGGTTTCTAAAATGATGAAGAGCCATACATGGACAATAAAGCTGCTTTTAAAAATCTTTTGGTACCTATATAACCAGATGGGAGCCCATTCAGTTGAATAAAAACCCTCTTATCATTAGTGCCCACTTCTTCATCTTTCGATCTCAGCCTATGTTTACCAACGACATCAATTACAGACCCCCAAGTCTCACAGCTTCAGAGACTGGCATTGAAATAACGAAAACAAGTAACTTTATAAATGTAGGAAGTTTTTCCTTCAGTTCATGGAATGCAATTTTAAATAAATGCTTCAGATCTAGTGCATCACCCTCAGTAACAATTGTGTATACTCTATTGCACATCCATTCATTGAATATCTGATATTCAAACCACAGAGTCTTTCTTAAGTCCACGGAAGACTCCACAAAAGGAAACACATTTAAAATGACATTGAAGCTATCTTCAGTGACTCCCTTGTTCGGGTTTGCTTCCTCTATGCTAACATTGTTTTTTGGATAAACCAAAAAATTATAGTTGAACAAAACGCTGCTCTGGTCAATGACAGAAAAAAATGTTGGTTTGCCATCTGATTCAGTTTCACAGAAATATACACTGAACTGTTCAATTAGAGCTTTTACATCGTTTGATAGGCATAAGAAATTACCTCTTAGGTCATCACATTCACTAGCTTTGTGTTGTGATCTCAGACTTTTTAAGCTAATTGGTTTCTCAGGAAGGGGAACGCCATGGTATGTACTGGAAATACCACTATTTGATGAAGGAAACATTTCCAGTGCTGTTGATAACAACAGAAGAGGTACGTAATGCTGCGTACTGCCACAAAAAAAATGTCTGAGAGTTGTGGACAATTTTTTAAAACATTTTATTGGTGCAGACAAAAAATGTCCGAAATTTGAGGACAATTTTTTAAATTGTTTTCATTAGTGCAGACAAAAACTGTCCGCGACGATGTCGCCGTGTCGCGGTGTTTCTGCCACTGGGTATATATATATATATATAGGATATATATATATATATATATATATATATATATATATATATAATGTGTATATATATATATATATATATATATATATATATATATATATATATATATATATATATATATATATATATATATATATATATATATATATGTATATGTATATATATATATAATGTGTGTGTATATATATATATACATACATCAAATATGAATCGCTATTCATACGGCAAAAAGAATCATGACTTGATTGATGGATAGCATCAATCAAATTCAAGTCATGATGAGTGGGAGGGAAGCTCGTGTATACAACAGCCCAAAAAGGAACGGAAACAGAGAGAGAAAGTTAAACTTTTGGAATCAAGTAGACAGTAGCTAGTAGCTGACGCGAGATGAAAAGTGTCCAGTCGATTCTGAGAAGATACACTGGCAATACCAGGTCACGTATTCCGCAGCTCAAATTAGATCTTATGTCTCGGGTCACAGCCATCTCAGCGAAAACTTCCGTAATGAGGTTGCTCAAGAATACCCTTTCGTACCACTGCCGTAGAAGAAGAAAGAGGTGAAAAAATGATTGGTGCCCTTCAAGCACATCCATACGTGCTGAAACCGAATGACGTGGCTAGCCTTTCTGTATTGCAAAGTATTTTGTTATAAAACGTATCACATGACTTGAGAGAGAGGCTTGTATAACTCCAATAAATAATTTTTGAGAGCTGTTATGAATGTATCTAATTTGTAATCTGATGTGTTCCAACCTGACAATATGACTGCACAAATGTTAAAAGAAGGGGATAAGTATTTGGCATTTGGCATCGGAAACTTAATCATCTAACGGTATAGTGGTTTGAGACGAAATAGATGGTACGGTCGGCTCGGATCCGACCCGATGTCTTTTGTGCTGAGGTTTTTGGTAGAAATAAGTACAAAATAAGCATTTTTGTTGTGTAATAACATTTATTGATAATATTTTACATGGAATAAAAACATTTATGTAGAAAAGAAGACGAACGAATTGTACTTTTGCTAAACAAAGAAAATCTCTCTGGCATTTACATAGAATGTTGTATATATTAGGTCTAATATGTAATATATTAGGTCTAATATGACAATGATTAGGTATATATTAGGTCTAATATGTCTTGTACCTAGTTTTAGAAGTTAAACTTAAACTCACGGAGCAACAGTCCGATGTGGACCAGGGCCGGCGATACCCATCTCCGCTTTCGTAACCGTGGGCTTGGGGTGCCATACAGCATATGTCTCAGGCAGGTGGTCAACCTGACGTGGGACCCCCAGAGTTTAGTTCCCAAGCATACTTGGTCCTCATTTTATCGACCCACTGAAGGGATGAAAGGCTGAGTCGACCTTGCCCAGTCACAGGGTTGAACCCTGGACCTGTGGGATGGCAGCTTGACGCTTTTAACCACTACGCCACCGGACTTCAGTTTTAGAAGTTACTGAACCAAATTTCCGAGCACAAAAATGTAAAATATAATATATACTGACATTTTTAGCCTTCAAAATCGAAATTAAAAACACTCATATTTACTGCAAATTTATAACTGCAAACGCTCTAACACCTGTTGCAAGACGTTCCTTGTCAACTCGATTTCTTGCAATGAGAGGGCAGAGTACGGGAGGGGGAAAATACTCCCCTTGGTCGGATCCGACCCCCATCGTACCGTTACAGGGTTAAAGTCGGGATTTAAGACCGGCAAATTACTCTACATCTTTTACGAAGCCATGTATTCATATTGTAAACAAAAAGTTGTTCAGATAAAGTTAATTTATTAATCAAATCAAGATTTTTGACTGTTTTTGATAGATGAATCCCTAATTAAATATAATTTTTTATAATAATCGCTGAAAAATGTGCTTTGCACTGAATTATCAGTATGCGTTAAGATATTATTAATTGATTTAAATTTTAAATGAGTAGGATATAATTAAAACCCCATTTCTTTGCAAAAAAAAAAATCTTTCCGTATCATACAAAGCCATTTTCTCAAACTTCTCTTTCTTAACGAAGGTAGGTTTGAAAATCTATATAAAATGAAATAATTCATTGTGAGAGGTAAGTCTCTGAAAAAGATGAAAAGGCTGTAAAACAAGTTGCTACAAATATGTTTCTTTCATAACATATTGAATTTTGATACATCAAAGCGAAAAGTTCAAGGAGTTTCTTTGGTATAAAAGAAAGATCCAGTAAGACCTCATAAAACTCTTGTATCTCTGTATATTGACTGAACAAAATATATTGACTTTTTAAAATCATAGTCGCAAAAATAGAAAAGAGATTCTTTTATCTGTTTTCTAATACATTTTGAGTTATTTTTTTTGTAATCTTTAACGCAATGGCGACAAACATGGCGTTGAAACTACGTAGCTATTAATGACAGGTCGGTGGCTATGTAGTTATCACAAATTGGATTGTTCAGATCGAGTATTTAAATTTGACTATTGAAGGCGTACTAAGTGGCGGGTAATAGGTTTTCTGAGCTTCATATAAATACTGTTACGTAAGGATTTAAAGTTTTCACGAACGCGGCTATCTCACAGAATATTTTAATTAAACAATATCCCTAATTAATTGCAAGAAATTAAATATGCATCCCTTAAATACATTCAAGATACAGATAACAGTATTAATAGGGATAGCATAGACAACAATAAACACAATTTCAGAAATCGTGATCAACCATCATTCACCTGTTTTGAACCTAATCTGAACTAAACTAAGGCAGGTCAACCTGTATTTATAAGTTTGAGAAATGATGTTACATTAGTTTCTAGGCTTTCTTAGAGGTTCTGGATGCCATTAACTGACCTATATATGTGCCAGATTTGCTCACAAAAGTCATTAATGCTCAAGAAGAGTCGCCAAAATTAAATCTGATAAGGTATAGTGCCAGTCTAGAGCATTTCTACCGGACTACAAAAATCTATTAATAGGAGACCCACATCCAGAGACCTCGTAACAATTCGGAACACTCCATCTTAAAATGACTACAAAATTGTGACACGATTCCTTCAATAACACTGCATTCATGCATTTTGTTGCCATTAGGAAGGATAATTTTGTTGGAGACCGACATCTATCGCATTATCATTAGTTTTCTGACTTAATATTCTTACTACAACAATACCATGCTATGTTGCTCAAAAATCTCGTATTCTCCACACCGAGAGACTGGGGATCCTGTGCCTCAGTCAAAGTTAACCGTAGCGCTCTCAATCAACTCAATTTAACTCCCGCCTAAAGTAAAATAAAATACGAAGAAAAAATCACCTGATGTATAAAATTTAAAATGAATGTTTAATTAATATGGCCTCATGTGTGCGACAGCTGAACCTTTTCCTTACGGGGTGGGATAGAATGTATCCAAATTATACGGGCCCAAGAATGAAATATATATATATATATATATATATATATACACTCATGGACAAAAAAAGATTAGCGCACTAAGAAGGAGTCGTCAAAATGAAACGAAATTTTACATACCTAATGACTACTTTGATATAAGTAAATGATAAGAAAATCAAAGAAAAAGGATAATTTATTTCAGAGAAAAAGGCAAAAGAACGGAGAAGTTAATACTCCGTTGGACCCCCTCTAGCGCGAATGCACGATGCGATACGATCGGGCATTGAGTCATACAAGTTCTGTATGATGTCTTGAGACATTTCGTTCCATATTTGCTGTAACCTTGCCTCTAGTTCGTTCAAACTCGTGGGATGCCCAACACGTCGTCCCAAATGATCCCAGATATGCTCGATTGGAGACAAATCTGGGGATCGGGCAGGCCAAGGAAGGGTAGTAACAGTGCGGAGACAGTCTTGTGACACCCTTGCCGTATGAGGCCGAGCATTGTCTTGTTGAAAAATGGCTCCTGGGAGCCGTTGCATGAGTGGCAACACATGTGGTTGCAGGATTTCATGAACATACCGCTGGGCTGTCATGGTGCCACGGAACAATACTAGGGGTGACCGTGTATTGTAGGCAATGGCACCCCATACCTTCACACCAGCTGTGGGAGCGATGTGTCGCTGTAGAGCAAAGGCAGGATTGAAGCGTTCACCACCGGCTCTCCACACACGAACACGATTGTCATCACTGCCGAGATTGAATCTGGATTCGTCGCTAAAGACGACCTGGTTCCATTCCGCTGCAGTCCAGTTTCCTCGTGCGCGGCAAAACTCCAAACGGAGGCGTCGATGGGTGGGCGTCAAGGGCAGCACACGTAATGGGCGCCGCGATACCAACTGTCCTTCAGCCAGGCACCTTCGTATGGTTCGAGAAGACACAGAGGCCCCTAGTGAAGGTGCTACCTGCGCCTGGATGGCGGCCGATGAAGCAGTTGGCTGTACGCGTGCATTTTTTACGATGTGGCGGTCTTCTCGACGACTGGTATGTCGAGGGCGTCCTGAGCCTGGTCTTCGTGTACATGACATATGTCGGGTCCACTGGTCCCAACACCTCCTCACAACACAATCAGAGCGGCCTAATTGACGAGCTACTCGCTTAGCTGACCACCCAGCTTCCATGATCCCGAATATTCTCCCCCTCTCAAACTGCGACAACTGCTTATATTGTCTTCGAATACGGCGTAATGGCATGTCTATCTCAGCTCTTCCTTTGTAAATGATTCAGCACTCTCAAACAAACTTTGGTTACCTGTTTTATACTCGACAGAGTACTATGTTCAACGCTCTCTACCGGCTATACGTAATGCGCAATCACGCTGCATTTCTAATCATTTGCATATCTCCCCGATATGTACCTTCATTGCAAGTTTCGTTACGATCCCGCAATTATTTCTTGGTCGGCTAATTTTTTGTCCATGAGTGTATATTATATATATATATATATATATATATATATATATATATACACACATATATATATATATATATATATATATATATATATATATATATATATATATATATATATATATAACCCCCGTAATGACCGTTCTTACAAAGGGGGTATGAAATTTTCCGTTCTAAAGAGGGAATTAGAAAAATGAGCCCCGTAAGATGAAGGTTAATAAATGTTTAAAAGGTTTTACATGCTTCTAGTCACTTGACAAGTCCGTAGCAACAGTTTCCATCGGTAAGAAAATTACTTTCGGATACTCCAATCAAATTTATATACCCTAACTAACTGTCTCTGCAAGTAAGATAATGTATTAATAGATTTTAATACTGTTTGAGAACCTCGTAAAATGAAGTCTTTTTGGCTGTCGTCTCTAGTTATAACATAGAAATAAAATGTACTATAATAAATGAGCTTTAAATGCAACTAGAGAAATAAACGTTTTAGTCTACAATATTTTAATTCTAGCGATGGAAAAACATGAAAGGACTGTATTGCTTAGCACTTCTTTTTTAAATAATTACAAAAACCTTTCGAAGGCCACTAAATCTTTATAGAAGTGTTGTGCAAATTTTTTAACCTTAGCTTTTCCGATATCCTTTCAGCGTATATTTTCGTTATTGAGTAAGCATTCTCCATATATTTATTAGTAATATATGTAGAACAAATCAAAACAAAACTTTAAAACAAAAGATAAATCGCGAGAAATCCTTGTATAAACAAAATCTGTTATCACAAAATATTGATTATTGAGCATTAATTATTTACAAGTCACTACTCTCGCAAAATGCCTTTTATTCTGTTGGAATCGTAAACGCAATACATCAGCTTTTTCCCTACGCTTTATGAGTTGCATTGCACTCATAGGGGAGTAAAACTCGAAGTGAAGTACTTAGAATCTACAATCCGAAAAGCATTTTGGGTGGGTGAGCGCGAGGGAATAGTTTTATATCAGATGCTATAAATAGGATATTGGATATGCAGAACGAATTTCTTCTTTTATTCCGTCCCTTATTCTTAAGTTCTTCGAGCAACGGAAGATATGGAAAGATTCCTTCTCGCTTGATCGGAGAAATAAGGAGCTACTTATAGCTTTTGTTCTTTCATCGCTTTTACTGTCCACTGGCAAAGGAAAACGAGGTGCTTGGCAACAAACAAAAGACTAAGTTACTACATTTATAACTGTCACGAAAGTACATTCGATACTACGCTAAAAAATTTAATCCAAGTTTCTTGTTTCAAGAAAAGTAATCTTCAGAAGTAATTGCTGAAACATTTCCGAGAAGAGTTTTCGAAGAAAAAGGGAGAATTTGACTCTAAGCCATAGCTGTTTCTAATATTCGAAATTAGAAATTGTAATAGGAGACTTATCAGGCGATACAGCCACATGAAATTATCTAAAAGTCCGTTTTGGATTTCATGCTATTGAGAAAAATACCTGAAAATAAAAAAAAAGGGGCGAAACATAAGGTTTCAAGTATTTTATAAAATGAAATCTTTACTATTGAAACTGTATTAATGTAAAATCTAAAAATAAAACTTCCAAAGTGCGCAAAGTGGAAGTTTTTATCCGGTAAATAAAACTGGTAGTTGGATCATAGACTGTACATGTTTTTATGGTTATGAATTAAATATTGAAACGTATTGAGATATGTGTTTTTATATTCTAAAAGTAAAAAATTATAATTTGAATTTTTAGAAGGTATAAAAATAGTTCCCTTTCGGCTATGAATTATTCAATACTCTGGAGGCCTTAGCGTAAAGAATCTTTGCATGAGATGCAATTTAAAATACTTAATAGAAATAAATACAGCAAAAATATAACTCTAAAACAACTACATTCGTAAAATGCCTATTTAAAAAAAAACTTATTTAAAATGAGTTCTGGCCTGGACAGAAATAGAAACCTTCAGTGGCGCACCCAGGATTTAATTATTATTATTTTTTTTGGGGGGGGGGGCCGAGTTGAACGGATAAAAATATTTATAATGCAAATTCAATATTCATAATGCAATTTCTAATTCTTTGGGGCGTCCAGGGCCCCTTGGTCCATCTCCTGGGAGCGCCACTGGAAACCACTTTATACGGCATCTGTAGCCGATTTCTTATCTCTTGAACGGACAAGTCTCCTATAAAAAACACAATTTACGAATGTAAGCTCAAATTTAAAATAAAAGATACATTAAGTTTGTTCAATTATTTGTTTTTTTAATAAACCATTCAGTCCCTTTTCATAAAGCATAAAACCATGGTTTATGTTTCATTATAAACTGAAGTGCCACTGAATTAGGGATACCTACCTAGTAACGAGTTGGGCCTCCTCTGGTCTTGATAACGGCTGCCACACGACGAGGCATAAATTCAAGAAGTTTCTGGAAACGTTCCACGGGAATGGCTTGCCAAATATTGGCTAAAGCTGTCCATAATTCAGTAAGGTTCTTTCGTGCTGTGTGATGGCCTTTCACGCCTTGTTCCAAAACATCCCAAAGATGCTCAATAGGATTTAAGTCTGGGCTTCTAGGTGGCCAATTCATGACAGATAAGTCAGAGGAATGCTCATCCAACCAGCCAGTAGCCAACCGGGACTTGTGAGAGGTACAGTTGTCTTGCTGGAAAACTCCATTACCGTGCGGATAACAGAACAGCATAAACGGATGGAGGTGATCACCCAGCAACTCTACGTACCGAATTGCATTGAGGGAGGTTGGTACACACACCAAAGATCCCAAACTGTGCCACGAAAAAACACCCAGACCACGATTGAGCCACCATGCCCTTGTACAGTTCCAGCCAGGCATGCAGGATCCATGGCTTCATGAGCCTGACGCCATATTCTCAGCCTCCCGTCGGCGTTAAGTAGTCGGAATCGAGACTCATCACTCCATGCTACTCGTTTCCAGTCCTCTACACTCCAGTCTCTGTGCTCTCTTGCCCAGGCAAGACGTGCAGCCCGATGGCGAGTATAGAGCAATGGTACTCTCGTAGCTCGACGGCTGCCGAAACCCATACGGTGAAGCGAGCGTTGCACAGTCCGTTTACTGACTGTACGACTGGCACCGTCATTAAACTGGGTGGTAATTTGAGCTAATGTTTGGCTTCGCTGGCTACGTACAATACGCCTGAGCCGTCTCTCACCACCCACTGTCAAGGCTAATTGTCCTTTGCAGTTTGCACGATCGCTAGTTTTTTTCCACCATCCATGTATTCTTGGTATACTCTTGACACTGTCGACCTTGAAAATCCTAGCTGTCTGACGATTCCGGAAATTGAATGGCCCATGCGTCGCGCACCTACGATTTGTCCGCGATCGAAGGTGTCTAAATCAGGCAGTTTACCCATACTGGCAATTCCAACAACTAATTCAGAACAACCACAGTACGCGCTATATATGAAGTTACCACAGCGCCCTCACTTGCGCATACATGATGCGCAGCGCTACATAATTTGCATAGGCTTGTCATCCCTAATTCAGTGGCACTTCAGTGTATTTATTCCTAAAATTAATTAATTTAAATTCCCAAACATATCATAATTGACTTGCAGTAAGAGCCATTAATTAGGCTATCACTTGTGTAATACACTTTATAATGTCCTCTTTTTCTGTAATGGTACTTACTATCTATCTACTAATATCTACTTACTACTAATTATACTATCTATCATTATTTTTTGTAATATGTTTTAAGACGAAAAAATAATTTTATATATTGGTTGCGAGACATTTTTATGATCGATATCGATGATTTAAAAAACTGTTCTATTCTGTTGAACCCAATAAATATTTAAGCAATATTATTTAAATAAAAGCACTAAATAATGTCGTTATTACCTTTGGGAAGTTCGCTATTAAATCGACGAGATTTAAGTTTTTTTTTACATATTTTTCGTTAGATAAGAGAATCATTCTCTTGCTTATAACAATGGTACAGATTTCGGAAGAGGTCACTTTGAAATTCCCCAGGAAACTAAAATAATTAAGATTTTCAAAATATTATATGTTTTATCTACTTTACAGAAAATCTCTGAACTAGTGATTTTAAGCAAAAATAATGTCTAAGTGGTGCGAGTGTTTGTCAAATAAATAATTTGTGTTACCATTCACTGTGAATAGTTATAAATATATTGTAAGTTTAATTTAGAAACAACCTGTAATTAAACTATCAGATAAAATAGCCAGTCTTTCTTGCTCTAAGTCTGCTGTAAATCTTCTGTAGTGCCAAGGGCAGTTAAAACTAAATTAAAGACGCATGTACAGTGTCATACCTAGACATAATTATTCTGATAACGATAAACCTTTGGGAAACTATCTTTAGTAATCAAACCCAAACTTAAAGTGATATAAGGCGACATTTCTCCGTGGCAGAAGTCCCCCTAAGGACTTAACGACACTTGACTCTTGCTGCAATCAGCGGCCTCCAGAGTATTGAATAATTCATAGCCGAAAGGGAACAATAAAGAAGTTTTCTTTGTACTTTGCCGTTACAAGTCATGAAACAAGCAATAATATAAGGTAGATATTAAAGTATAGGATGAATGCCTTAGGTAGATTTTTTTTTATTATTTCCATTTTAAAAGGAGACAAGAGTTTAGAGTTTAAAAAACACGGGGAAATAATTGCATAATTTCCCCACAAAATGCAAAGAAAGTACGTGAAATATTTTTATAACATAAATCTGAATTATTTTCGTTATAGTTTTAAATTACCTCTTGATCTGACTTTGCTCTACTTTAATAACTATTTGCAGCGAAAACTTCTATTTTAAGATATAGTTAACCATTTCTACCTTACAAATTCTTGTCCTACTTCGGTTTCATGGTCAACGTCTCTAAATAAAGAAATCTTATCGGGTCATACATATAATAAGCGTAAATCAGAGGGGAAATTCTTAATTATTTTTAAAATGGTATGTATGTTGCATACTTAATACTGAATTTCAAGAAAAGGGGTTTTAAAAATCTCGGTATCGTTGCATATTTTCCCTAAAATGCTGCAATGGTTGATATCTCATCTTCTTAGTACATAAATACTTCCAAAGTGTACATAGTGAATCATAGGAATTGAATCATTAAGAGTTGTTATTACTCCTAAATATATAATAGTATTGAATACTAATTGAATACTTACTGAATACTAATTACTCATAATTAATACTGAAAAGTTTTAAATTCAACCCCTTTGTATTCGACGGTGGTGGATAAATGACTTACCTATTTTTTCTTATTTTACTTGAAACACATTAAGCAAAATTACTTTTATTTATCAGGCAAGTTAAAGAGTCTGAAAATTTTTATTTTAAACACAATGCGCCTGAGTTTGAAAAAAAAGATACAAAATCTGAAAATGTCCGATCATCATTCTTTTTAATCTACTACAAGGTCACTGAAGACTGAACTGGCTCCAAAACCAGATTTTATTTAATGTATCGGACACTTTGAGACACAGAGATCAAAAATAAATATTTGCAGCTTTTAGCAGATTCACAACAGCTTTACTGCACAATATCATACATATATTACAAAATAAGAACTTTACAAATTGCTTATCTACATACAGCTTTTAGCTTTTAGCTTTAGCACACAGCTTACAGCTTTTAGCACACAGACCCACAACCCTGTTTACTCAGATTCGCGATCCCAACTTAGCTCACTTGTCAGTTTCCAACTAGACAATCGGTCGGTTTTCAACTTTCTTCCCGACACAAGTTAGTGGAAGTTATCTCACTGACGATAAAATGTGACTGATATATAGACTAGTGTAAGAATTAACTCGAAGTTTTACAATTATAAGTAAATAAAGTACAGATGAACTAAAAAATATCTTGCTGTTTCTAGAACAGTCCCAAGAAACGACAATAATCAGCAGATGGAACTATAGCATAGTTGAACAGTCTTACTTCAACAAGCCATCTCCAAGTTGTGGTGTTGTTATCATTTAGTGAAGATGGATATCAAAGAGAGTTTTGTAAGCAAAGTATTTTATAAAATTTGACTGCATGCAAACATCCCCAATTATGTCTTAAATGTGTGAAATGTCTTATGTGCATTGAGTGAGTCTTAAATGACAAACTTTCTTTGTATAGTTTCGTCATTAGCGAAGTCATGCTTTAGTATCCATTGTCTCGTTTGTTTTTCACCCACTTTAAATAACAATTTAACTTACTACATTTCTATTCTCGCAATCACTTGAAACTTCTTACCGGCGGATTTCACGGAAATTTAATTTAGTGGTCAGAGTGAGGCCTATATATACACTGCTGGCCACTGTAAATGCAACACCCTGAAGGAAACATGCAAATAACATGAAATTTACAACATGCATTAGCGGAGGTGAGATATGCAAATGATTTGAATTTCAGCGCAGACGCACATCACGCGCGCCCGTGGCGCCACTTCAAAACGCTATTTAAGGCTTGGAGATTTCGACGATTTCAAGTTCGGCAATTGTGTTTTTATTGTGGTTTTTTCAAAAAACGATCAATTATGCCTCGTCGAAAACAGCGATCATCTTTTGATGAAGTATCCGATTTCGACAGAGGAAGGATAGTGGCCTACCGAGATTGTGGATTATCTTTCAGGGAAATCGGTAGTCGTGTTGGACGAAACCAAACAACTGTAATGCGGATATGTGATCGTTGGATGCAGGGGGGTACGACGGACCAGCGTGTTCGATCGCATCCACCTGAGCGTACCACTTCACGTGATGACTGGCAAATTGTGCGCATGGCAGTGACGGATCGTTCAGTCACATCACGAACCATAGCACAGCACATGCAGTCTGTAACGCATCATCCAGTGTCTGCGCGTACCATTCGACGCCGTTTACAGCAGAGTGGTCTGTCCGCAAGACGTCAATTGCTTTGTCTACCCTTGACGCAGAACCACAGACGTCTCTGCCGCCAATGGTGCGATGACAGAAGGATGTGGACGGCAGAATGGAATGAAATTGTCTTTACTGACGAGTCACGCTTCTGTCTGCAACACCACGATGGTCGCATTCGAGTCTGGAGACACCGTGAAGAGAGGATGCTGAACAGATGCGTTATGCACCGCCACACTGGTCCTGCACCGGGTATTATGGTATGGGGAGGTATTGGATATCACTCTCGCACACCTCTAGTACGCATTGCCGGTACTTTAAACAGCCAGCGCTACATCTCCGAGGTGTTGGAGCCAGTTGTCCTTCCTTACCTTCAGGGCTTGCCCACAGCCATATTTCAACAGGAGAATGCGCGACCACACGTGGCACGCATTGTCCAACGGTTCTTCATCAATCGCCAGATAGAATTGCTTCCCTGGCCGCCTCGCTCTCCGGATCTTTCGCCGATAGAAAACATGTGGTCCATGGTTGCTCTACGATTGACCCAGATTCCATCCCCAGCTGCCACAGCAGATCAACTTTGGCAACATGTGGAAGCTGCTTGGTCTGCTGTACCCCAAGAACTCATCCAAAGTCTCTTTGAATCAATGCCGAGGCGTGTGGCAGCGGTGATCTCCAACAATGGCGGCTACTCTGGCTACTGATTTTGGCAGGAACCACACTTCACAGAAGTCTATAAATTTAATCATTTGATACTTGGTCAACATGTTATCTACAAAATAAATTTTGTTGTGATATCTCCTGTCTTTCTTGGTGTTGCAATTTGGGTGGCCAGCAGTGTATATATTTTTAAAATTAACTTCTTGATACCACTTTTATAAAGTAGAATTCTCCACTTGTTTGCAATACCGCATAATCTCGCACCGAATATTGCCAACTAAGCGAATATTCGACGAGTGGGTGATAGGACTCATAGCAGCTGACACTACATTTGATTCTGTCTAAATATCTATATATTTAAGTTGCTAAGCCGATTCTTTAGGCAGTCCAAAGAATTGGCTTTCAGAATCAACTGATGTGTCAGCTGCTATGCATCCTATCTACCACTTGGCGAATATTCGGTTAGTTGGCAATATTCGGTGCGGGATTATGCGGTTTTGCAAACAAGTGGAGAATTCTACTTTATAAAAGTGATATCAAGAACTAAATTAAAAAATATATATGCGTCCGTGAGAGAAAACTGCGGTATCAGTTTACTACATTTTAGTCTTAAACGAAAGATTTTAATCGATAGATATGTCAAATTTAGTTTTTGTAACCGCAATTTCTATTAATGAGAGATAATTTACAATTAAGAATTGCTTTCTGCGCATGCTCAGTGAGATGTTTGAATCTGGCTATAGATACTCACTAAGCATGAGGCCGCATAAACTCGTTGTTTATTTTGAGGAATCTCTCTAGCTCTCTCTCTGCCATTTTGTATTTTATGTTTGTGAGATATATAATTAAACCAGAAGGAAATTGTCTATTCCACGCTGTTGAGTAACCCTATTTCTGTTTATTCGGTTCAATAGTAATTTTTTAAAGTGTATTTCTCTATTCTTAATATTATGATTTTCAACATTTGGCAATGACGTGTTGAGTATAATTTGTGTATCAGTTCATTTATTTACTATCCAGTCGTCCTATTTTGATGGGTACCAACAAGTGAATTATTAATTTGTTTATTATTAATTCATCAAAAATAACGAGCAAATAGATTAATAACATAACACATACCACGCGCAAAATATAAAGTAAATAGGGCTCTTCTATTTATTTTATATTACAATTTTTTGTCTCTTTTCTGAACAATTCATCTTTTTGGGTAACGTTGTGTTGCACATGAGCCATCGATGTTTGAAATGTTTTTATTTTGAAACCATATTAAAAAATGGAATGCAGAAACATAATTTCGCGTTATAAATTATTTTTTCACTGCAAAAATGAAAAAAATTATATCCATTTATAAAAAACAAAATGCAGATTAATGCACTAAAACCTGATTTTGTCAGGAGAATAATGTTATTTATAAAGCGGGTCTTTTAATTTAAAATGATTCGGCTTTTTTATTATTTAATAACTGATTAAAAAACTGTCATTTGCATCGGTATGTAATAATTATTTCATTATTTAGCATAACTTAAGTTTATGGTCGCTAAAATTTTGTTAATGATGTTTTAAATGGTAGAGTTCGTGCTTTTTCTGAAAGAAATTTAGAAAGTACCAAGAAATTTTATTAAATGTTGGATTTATCAAAAAAAAAAATCAAACCAGACTGCATATCTTCTATAACGATGCATGCCAAAATATGTGTTGTAAAATTTGATATGAAAAATTACATTTTAACATTTAGTTCTATAGATATTTATGAATACTTTTGCAATCAATTTTATTTTTTAAAACTGTATGAGTAATGAAATGGACACATTGATGTGAATTGTATTACCGAGAGCTTGGAAGAGTGAACGAACTTAATTTATTCGTGAGGCTACCATAAATTTTATGAGAAACGCCATACATTGAAACTTCAGATCTGTGCTTTGGGTTCGTAAAGAATCTAATGAACTTTTTTTTTCTGATAAATTTTAATTTTGTCGAAAATGCATTTTGAACAAACTGCATTTTTGCAACCATAAATTTTATGAACAAACGTAATCTATTTTATCTCAGTGGTTTGGGATCGTAAAGAAAGTTCCAGTGCTTTTTTCACCGATGAATTTAAGTGTTGTTTAAAATGCATTTTGATCAAAATGGATATTTTATTACAACCATAAATTTTGTGAACAAACGCCATGTATTTTAATTTTCTCTCAACGCTTTGGGTTCGCATAGAAACTCCAGTGCTTTTTTCACTGACAAATTTAAATTTGGTTTAAAATGCATTTCGTATACCCATAAATTTTATGAACAAACGTCATGTATTTGAATTTCCTCTCAATGCTTTAGGTTCGTATAGAAACTCCAGTACATTTTCCGCTGATAAATTTAAATCTTGCTTAAAATACATTTTGAACAAAATGCAATTTTTACAACCATAAATTTTATTAACAGACGTCATGTATTTTGATTTCCTCTAAGCGTTTTGGTTTTGCATAGAAACTTTAGTGCATTTTTAGATCAGAAATTTAAATTTTGCTTAAAATGCATTTTTTTACTACCATAAATTATGAACAAACGTCATGTATTTTGATTTCCTCTCAGCGCTTTGGATTCGTATAGGAACTCCAGTGCATTTTACGCTGACAAATTTAAATTTTGCTTAAAATGCCTTTTTTACAACCATAAATTTTATGAACAAACGTCATGTATTTTGATTTCCTCTCAGCGTTTTGGGTACGGATAGAAACTCCAGTGCATTTTATGCTGACAAATTTAAATTTTGCTTAAAATGCATTTTGAACAAAATGCATTTTTTACAACCTTAAATTTTATAATCAAGTATTTGTATTTCCTCTTAGCGCTTTGGATTCGTAAAGAAACTCCAGTAGTTTTTTACTGAAAATTACAAATTTAAAAAATGCATTTAACCTTTCATGTTATCTATGCTGATTAAGTTTTCAGATACTAGTTTAATGTTTACTGCATGAGTGGGAAAATCCCCCGCACGCATGGAGCGTAACTGGAGGCAATTAATCGATACAAATCCGGATTTGTGCTTCCATAATTTCTATGAAATCAGCGATAAATAGAGTCTAGTCATTCATTAATTAAACAAACATTACTCCGGAAATAGCATGTAGTGGTAAACGAAGCGTGCTTTGCAGTGTTTGAACAGATAAAAAGATAAATATTTCCAACATAAAGCGAAGAGGTGTGCATTCTCAAATATGGGATATTTTTGTCTGTTTTTTTTTAAAGTAAGACATCACCATGAATGAGAAAAAATTTTTCGTTTATATTCACGGACTTTCTCCGAGTGCAGACAGGCAATTACTAATTATGAATTAGAAATTGTTAGAGTAACATAGTAAAAGAATGATATGTTAGAGTGGGTATGGTTGAAGTATAATGGTAAGAATAACAGAAAAATTTCGCCAAGCTGGTAGATTACACGCTATCCAAAATGATACTCTGGGGTGATCGTCTCCTTTCTTGTTTTTCCGCAGGAGATTAATGTACGTAATGTTACTGCAGGAGTTATTTTATGGTAATAAAGTAGAATTTACTTAAAATGTGGTAAAAAATACATTAACCCTTTCAGGCGCAAAAACCTCCCCCGTTTGCACGATGCAGATTTTTTTCCCGATTTTTTTTAATGTGAAGAATCTTGAAAAATTTTCCAATTAAAGGTTTCAAAATGTTTTTACTTTTTTAAAATGATAACAGATGGCAGTACTAACTATTTTTCTAGTCATTTAACTGGAATGCATTGAATGCAAATGAAAAAAATACTAGATTTAAGCGTTTTCACTGTGCAAACGGTGCCCCTCAACGGGTTAAATGCATGTGAGGTGCCATAAGCTACACCAGTGGTGCTCAAACTTTTTACGACCACGACCACTTTCTTAATATAAGAAATCACTCGACCCCAATGAAAATTTTTGGTACTGCCAACATTTTTTTAAATTAGAAAAATGTTAACAAAAATATAAACGAAATAAACATTTTTTACGAACAATTTTAAGAATCAATGAACTGTAGACTTTGGGATTATATTTGCTTGGGCTCGAGGTCGCCTAGCGGTAGCGCATGGGCTTTCGGTGCTGGGGTGCTTAGATCGAATCCCGACAAATGACGTTAAATACCTCCGTGTCTAGGCCGGATACGGGCTAATTTAAGCATATTTTTAAAATCTATCTCTTTAAATGTATTCTATTAAATTTAGTTTGTGGTATTATACAAACACAATAAGGGCTCGAGGTAACGTAGTGGTAGCGCGTCGGCTTTCGGTACTGAGGTTGCTCGGATCGAATCCCGACAAGTGCCATTAAATACCTCGGTCTCTAGGCCGGATATGGGCACGTTAAATCCGTACATCGGAAAGTCCCTCTATGAGGTCAGAGAGGGTGGGAGAGGGTGCGATCCCCCCGGATGCTGCCCCTGGAGGTGCTCGATAAAAATCGATGTGGCACCTGGCTAAATCGGACTCCGACCGTTGTAGTGCCGTTATAAACCGGAGCCGCACCACTCAGCCGTCTAGCCTACATGGACCTGGTCTGGAATGAATTCTGGCCAGGGGGCATTAGAAACAACAACAACAACAACAACATATATTTACTTTTCTTAATGACAATAAAATTATCTTGTTTACCTTCAGCACTTGTTTTTGGCTAATCTCGTGTGACCCAAACTTCCAATTTAAATATTAATGTGTATTGAAAGGAAAAAACGTCTAACTGCAAGTAAAAATGAAAACATTAGTTATTTGGGCTTAAACCTGTCTTTAGCTTCCCACATTGTGTGGTTTTCTGAGTCTCGAGACTTCGAGTGGGCCCGTGTTTGGATACCTGCCCAGGCATGGATGATTCTGCATTGTCCCCTCATTGGAGGCAACGTTGGTTCACTCATTGGGTTGCACTCATGAAAATTCGGGCTGTAAGACGGTGAATGGCCTTGGTGTATGCACCTTGCGAATTGAAAAGAAAACAAAGCAACCTTCTTTCAAATTGTGAATTCAGGATGTGTAATTTTTCAGTTTTGGTGTTCCCGATTGTAACGATTAGAAAGGGACAAATTTTTAAGTAACAGCAAGTGCACCCCAATCTGATTACCAAAAATTGTACTTTCATTGTCTTAATCCAAATTCATGGGAAAATATCCCTAACAGTGGTATAATCTCCTACTGTAATAAAAAAATTAAATGAAAGAATCTACAACAATTTGTGGTTTGGAATACTAGATGAGCGATATTCCATTTAAATATGTATGCACTTGCGTATATATACACTCATGGACAAAAAAAAAAGCGCACCAAGAAATAATGGCGGGATCGTAACGAAACTTGCAATGAAGGTACATGTCGGGGAGATATGCAAATGATTA
>OU015496.1:29409253-29524253 GCA_907164885.2 Dolomedes plantarius | reverse complement strand
AATCTTTACCCGTCAGCTGAAAAGGCACATAGCAAACGTTTGTGCTCTTTTCGCCAGGCAACTCGACTATCCATAAATCACCGTCCCCCCAACCTTTGTGTTTTACCGTCTGGGGGTCCCTCTGAATTCTTTCCCCTCCCTGAACCTCACTGCCGGCGGGAGGCGTGGTTTTTGGAGAAATGTTCCGATTTTTACAAAATTTCCCCATTTTTACCGACAAATTACTCTTACCCTAATTTACGTAAAATTAAGAAAAAAGTATCTTTGAAAAGCCAAAAGATTCAGGAATCCCGCGTATTATTTCATATTGTATTATTATTTGATCTCGAGTACTTATAAAGAGTTTAAAGCAAAAGTACCTCTTATTTTTTCAGTTCAGAAATTCGAGAGTCATTTAAAATTAAATTTTAAGAGAAAACCAAAAATTGATAAACAAACACGAATTGTTAAGTCATCAGGTATCTTATGCAGAAAAAATTTTCTCAAAATATTTAAATGCGAATTTGCAATTTGTTAAGAACTTCCCCATTGACTTAACATTGGCTTCGAAACATCGGAGGCTCAGTCCAGCGCCCCCTTAAAGCGTCGATCCCCTTTTCTCCTGCATTCACAAAATCATCATTTGACATTAATTTTTTACATATAAAACATAGTTCCGTATCAGCCATTGTTCACAGACGCACACGGAACGGTGACTAACTATTAACTGGCTAGGAAAATACTAGGTTAAGACCGATTTGGCGCCTTACGGTATGCACATGCGCGTGTCTTCCAGCCATCGCGATGAGCACCCCCGCATGCGCGTCCCTGGTGTGATAGTGCACTCTTTCCAAAGTCAATTATCTTTGTTCGTGTTAGACTTATAAAAAAATATAATATATGTTTTTTGTGCATTGTTTTTTGTAGAAGCTACCTCCATTATCAACGCGCATTTTATAGTCAATATCTTCGTTCCTGTTAGGTTTACGACAAAAATGTATAAAATCGTTTTTGTACATAATTTAATGTTTTTTAATTTTTGAAATAAACTTTTTTTACGTAAAGTTAATATTTCCCTAGTTATTTGAAAAAATACAAAAAACCTTCCCATTTAGTGTAAAACTAATTTGGCTAATTATGGTATGCACATACGCGGGTATCTCCCCCCACCGCGATGAGAAACCGCGCTTGCGCGTCCCTGGAGTGATAGTGCGCTCTTTTCAAAGTCAATTATCTTTGTTCCTGTTAGACATATAAAAAAATCTTACGAATGATTTTTGTTCATAATTTAATGCTCTTTAATTTTTGTATTTAATTATTTTTTATAAAATCAATATTTTTAAAGATATTTCCAAAAAACCAAAAAAGTGTGCACATTTTCCAAGATGGCGGCGAAAGCTCCAGTCTGATTGGTGGGGACTTTTAGTATGTTCATTAGCATGCCTAAGCAAACATCTCCACCAAATTTCAAAACTTTCATATTTTCTTTAGCCATTCGTCAAAATCGGGTCTATTTTGACTGGGGTAATAGTGTATAAGGGCCTAAAAACCTTTACTATATAGGAAGTTTTTAGCGTTCAGTAATCTGTAACTGAAGCTTTTGTTGAAGACTTCGGGCGCTGATATATCCTTGAATAAGGTGAAGACTGGAGGAGGGTATAACATGGGAGTCAAAAAGGCAAGTATAACATTTATTACGCCAACACAGACGCATTTAACATTGTTGAGATACGCCCGAAAAATTCAAAATTGCAATATTAAAGGTAGTAAAATTCCTAATAATTGACAGGATAACAGGCCAATGTTAACAAAATTTACCGTGGTGGTACAGAGCTGTTGAGCTGAAGTTCATTAGGAAATTCATTAGTTTGGTTGAAACATCATTAGGGTTCCGGACTTTAGAGACAGGACTCACAGATGGAGATGCAACCATAATGGGTTTCTGGAAATTATACTTAATTTCCAGATATTTGCTGTTCTGGATGAGTGTAAGACCGGAAGGGTTGTAACTCAAGCGGTTGAATATGAATTGTCTGAATCTCTTTGTTCCTCCATAGCCACGTATATATTAATGGTTGTTGTTGTTACATATGGCTTTATTCCGGAAATTAATCCATACAGATCAGGCAGCCCACAACATTACAAAGGATCAGGAAACAAAACAAAACAGCAATATAAACTAGAAACCAACAATAAAAACTAGGAACAAAATAAACTAGAAAAATATACACAATCAAAAAGTTCAGTCACTAAGAGAGTTCATACTGGTCCTTGCATCTCAATACAACTTGCCGATGTCTCCGTTTCTCTGGGAGATTCTGTCAAGTCCATGGCAAGTTAGGAGATGATCCGAATTCATAACGCCTGCCCTGCAGATCGGGCAAACGTTGGTTGGAAATATGCCTATTTTGAACAGATGTTCTGCCAAACAATCGTGTCCAGTCTGTAGCCTGAAATTTGCTACTCCTCCCTTTAGTGGTTTGTGGCAATATGATTTCCAACAGTCCTGAATGTTCTCCTAGGTTTTACCTATAAATTTTTCCACCATATCGGTGGTGCTTACCTCTCTAAATTTTTCAAAAACGTGCCTTTTGAGTGTATCCAGTGTAACAGGTACAATATCTTGCTGAATGCGATATTATACCTGTATCTGTTTTTTGCAATATTAAAGGTAGATACTGAAAACAGAAGATCTTAACATATGTAGTAGTAGATGTAGTAGATTAGTAGATATAGCATATTAGTAGACTTCAAAGAGTAAATTATAGCAGATATAATTGATATTTTTTGACATATCTGAACGTAACACAATAGCGATAAGATGACATGATTTTATGATTAGTGCCAGAATTACAGGTGAATATCAACCAAATAAAATCTATTGTAGTGGCAGAACAAACACTGAAAAGTGACGATTTTATGTGTTATGAGAGTTGTGGCTACAGTGCTTTGCCCTAAGCATCAAAGGGATCCAGTCTTCATAAATATGAGATTTGCAGATCGAGAAGTAGTT
This sequence comes from Dolomedes plantarius, assembly GCA_907164885.2. Classification (NCBI taxonomy): domain Eukaryota; kingdom Metazoa; phylum Arthropoda; class Arachnida; order Araneae; family Dolomedidae; genus Dolomedes; species Dolomedes plantarius. The sequence continues at coordinate 29,521,261 of OU015496.1, read as the reverse complement.
AACAGTTTTTATAAAATTATTCTAGTGGGCGAAATCTATTTTACTGTTTTATTTATTTATTTATTTAATTTAACAACGAAGATTTCAATGCGTGAAACAATTCAGCACTTCTATTGACTAAAGTCAGAAAATAATTAACGAAGAAAAATAATTTTTATCTATTTAGAGATTTTTAAATAATTTAATTTTAAGATGGTTTTTCATTATAACAGTTACCTTTAAGTGTGTGACATATCTAGAAATATAAGCAATAAATTGTAGGACAACCTGGTACAGGCCAGGGCAGCCGCGGTCAGTTTTCTCCATTTATCCCGATCAGAAACCAATATTCTCCACCGGTTCATTACAATGATCTTAAGATCTCTCTCGACACAATCAATCCATATGGTAGACGATCTCTCACCTAGATGATCTTTTTCTAGTATCTTCCATTTTATAAAAAGTCAGTGTTTTAACAGAGTCAGTGTCATCCTATCTATAAACGTAGCCGAGCCATCTGATACGATTTAATGACCCTTATTATATTCGGTTGCTTCTATTTTAGGTATAATTCGTGGTTATAACGAATTCTAGAGATGCTATTTTCTCGCACTGCACCATAAGTTCTACGAAGAATCTTTCCCTCAAAAAATAAATGTTTCGTCTCATCACATATATTTAGGGGCTAGATATAATATCTAAAAAGGTAAAATGTACAAATTTTCTGATCTATAATTCAAATTTAAAAAAAAAAAATTCATTGAATTTTTTAATTTTCTTGCAAGTACATTTTGGAATATAAAAAATACATAAAGATATTATGGTCGATTTTATATGTTATATGTTACGTATAAACACAAGTTTAGATCAGTTTCATTTATTATTAGACAAGTATCAATAAAGCGTTGAACAAGAAACCTTTGACATCTAGAGCTCAATAATGCTAGTACAATTCAATTTACTACGTCAATTAAAAGAATAAGGATGCTAAAAGTGCAAGTATAGGTTCAGTTTAGCTTTGTTCATAATTGCGAATGAGGCAAAAATGTTATGTTCTTCACCACGAAAAACTTCGCACATTAGATCTCGAGTTTATCAATACTCGCATTATGAGAGTATAATGCATTTTATAAGCACAATATGCGATGTATGGACACGAAATCATCATGGTGAGAGAGAGAGACACCACCGTTATGGCTTTTTTTTATGAGTTTTCGGGCCAAAGGCTTTCACTCCAGTCATTACTGTGATTCATTAGAATGAAGGTTCTGGTGAAATTGGTAGCAGAGGTTTTAACACAAAAATTACTGTACAATGGATTATTGCGCTAAGTTATTGCGTGAGCTTAAGGGAAGTTAATTATAAATGAAAAGAAAACGTGCCTTTAACCCTTCAGCGGGCGCACCAATTTTTGGAACACCAGCAGGCTCGCGTGGCACAAAGTCTCTTTAAACCTTTATTATTCTTTTTGAAATAAACTTTTTTTCAAACTGAAAATAACAATTCTACGTTTTATGACAAGATATATGTTGGTAATATTGGTAATATTGAGATAAATGTTGGTAATATTGATATATAGTTATAATTCAAGGCCAAAGAATGCAAATACAATCGCCTTATTTGAAAACTGTTCGGTTCATTGGATCTAAGGACAACTTGCGAATGGATTCCTATTATATCCAAAAACCTAAAAAACAATGAGATTGCCCATTTTCGTGATATGCGGGATAACGTGCAATAGCTGCACATTGGATCGACTACATCAACTCCTGCTTTTGTCGTTTTGCAATCCAGTATAAACGTTGGTTTGCCACTGTTAAATCACGGCTAACAATGAATAGAAAGGATTACAAGGGTCAGATAATCAGACCTGCATTAGAAAGGATGTAGCTATAAATTGAAACTGCTTTGAACATTCAAACCTTACATGTAAAAACAAACCATTCAAAATTACAAAAATGTTGCACTTTGTACACGTACGCGCCCGCTGAAGGGTTAAAAGAAACGGCTGTCCGAACGATTTGAAAACAAATGGGAAAATGCGAGAGAGAGGGGAGAATGAGTCTGGCGCTATCTCAAATTGAGCAGCTCGGGGACGCTTACAGAATGCCCTGAGCCGATAATCAAAATCGGGAAATTCGATCTCGTTAGAAATCTTGTCGATATTGTTATAAAAGTTGACTGAGAGCTGTTGAGAGACCCTACGGAAAGTCCGGATACCGAAATTCCTCCTAATGATCGCATTAGAGAGCTATCTGAAATCCTTTCTAATATTCCTCAGAGTTCTAAGTTGGAAGCGTTTAGTGGTATCGATGTTATAGGTTTGGCAGCTTGGATCCAGACAGGTGCAGCATATAGCGCTATTGGAAGAATGACTTAAAGTGTAGAACTTTTTATTATTCCTATTGTTAAGGTGGGATCACCATGGTGTTAGTTAATTACTATTAACGTTTACATTAACGTTATATAAACGTTCCCCCCTCCCTCCACTCTCCGCCTCTTGCTTGTGGAAACGCCTCAATTTTCGTCTCGTCCCAGCAAGCTGACGGTATCTCGGTTAAAAAGGCTTCACCTCAAGAATATTAATTTGAAACTTTTAGGATCGTACAAGTAGTCATAAAAGAATATCAACTTGCAACGCTCCCTAGCATATTAAACACGTGGTTTTAAGAAATGGGTTTTTTTTTTCAAATCTTCTTGTAAAGTGCTGTAAAAGACTCCGTAGTCTCCATCTTGTTTCCTAATTTCGCCAAAACTAACGTCACACCATATCTTTCTTGCTTTTCAATGCCAGTTTAGAAAAACATCGATGTCTAGGTGCCATAAATCACATAGTGGTTCCTGGTTGTGGGAATGCTTAAGTAATACGTCACTCAAGACTGAATTTTTCCTTGACCTCCTGTAAACATTCTAATTCATCTTAATGAAACGGGTTCATTCTCGTCATATATTTCGAAAATAATATTTGAAATCCGTTCTCTTGGCCACTTTTTCGAGAAATCAAGGGCATATATTACAAAGGCGCGACGTCTGCGCCGCACTCCCTGAAATAATCCTGGTATTTATGGAGTTGTAACGTCATTCTTGGGCTCCGTGATTCAGGGAGTTTGAATAGCGTACGGTTGTTCTCTATTCGGATGCGCGTGCTCGCAAACTGCACGAGCGAGATTAGACTGAGAGAGATGCCATTGTTAACGATAGGCTAGCGTGCGATTGTTAAATTTGCACAAAGCGTCTCGTCGGCCTTTGCTGGTTACACGTTGTCGGAGTTAGGAATTGCAATTTTTCGAGACATCAATCATTATCGTGTTCCTTAAATTTTTTTAGGTTTACTTTAAGAGTTTATTTTCGCTACTATAATTTTAAAGGGACAGGGGACATTCAACCTCGAATTTTTAAATTTTCATTTTTTAACTCCATATACAAAATGAGAATAATTAATTTTCTATTTTACTACATTATAAATCCTAGGATTTAAAATAAGGTTTTTTTTTGCATAATAATGCCTGTTTTTCAAAAAAGATTTCAAAATTGCTAACATTATTAAAAATGCTCCATGCGCATTCCATATCAATTAAAAACTTTAAATTGTTTATTATACGTTTACCATATATGTATAAATATAATCGTGCGTTTATTTATTTATTTATTTTTTTTTTGCATGAATCTAAAGTTTTAAATTTTTTTTTTCCCCATTCTGCCTGTTATTTTTTTATATTTTTGCATGTTTTCACTTTATTTTAGGGTCTTTAAATTTCAAAAACAATTTTAATTTTAAAGAATTATGCACAGTTTTGCGGCAAACACTTCATTAAACAATCTTCAGAAATTTGGGAGAAATCAGGAGGAAATAAATGCGCATGGAACATTTTGAAAAATTCTAGGATTTTTGAAGAACTTTTTGAAAAACAGGTCTTATTCCTACAAAATACTTATTTATGAATTCTAAGTGTCCTAAATAAGCCAGAAAAAAAAATAATAAATATTCACCTTTTGTATGTACAATAAAATATTGAATATTTAAAAAAATAAGGTTAAAGGTCCCTTCTCCCCTTAATGAGGAGGATTCAGCTTTCATTCTAGAAAACCTGATAAAAAAATGCAATATTTTATTGAAATCATTTCATTAAGAATCATAAATTGTTATAAAGGGACAATCACTTTACTTTATCTTAACTTCTCAAGGCTTAATAATGTAGATGAAGCAGCATTTCACATCTCAACTCGCGTATAAACGAAGGGCAAAACGTTTGTAGTTAAACGCATAAATTACTAAAACACGCGTAGAAACTCAAATCCATATAGAATAAATTCAAAGGCATATCAAAGTACACATGTAAACCGCATGGATGTCCATGTCCTGCCCTTGTTTTTTTCCCGTGGTTTCATAAGTTACGTTACATGAAACTGACTAATACACTATTAATTACTTTTAAACTTGTAATGACTTCACTTGTAAATGACTTAATTACTTTCACTTTTAATTTACATGTTTTTATTAACTCGCTTTCTTGTTTGTGTGTTTGTCTCGTCCAAATCATGCAATCGATTTTTAACTAACTTCCCGACTTGCTAGACATTTGAAACTTTTAGAATAGCTCAGAACACGATGACAATGCATTATTTTAATACTTTTAGCCCTCTTTAAGCAGAATTAAATTCATTTTCAGTTATTTTCAGTTAATTTTGTTTTGTAGACTGGTGCAGCCATCTATTGGCCGGGACGGGAACGAAAAATTAAACGCAAGTTAACTTCCAATTAACTTCATTTTCTTTCAAGTTGATGGGATAATTCATCAAAAAAAATTTCAAAAAGTATTTATTAATTCATAGAATTGTCAAGTTTATATGATTCAACAGAAAATTTAAAAACATGGTATATAAAAAGTTCTTTTTATCTTGTAATTATTTTGCAAATGACTTTAATGAGGGAATTTTTCATGAAAGTGAACATAGATTTTTGGTATAATTTTCCCAATAGAATAGACTTTGAAGGAATTACAGTTGGCAAGAGCAGTGATCTGAACGTCCGTGGTTCGATGCTCGTCGCTGCAAATCCATCGCCGTGTTCCCTAATGGTGGCCGGGACACGGGTAATAGGGCGTGACTGCAATGTCCTTCAAGTTCTCAAATTCACCTCTGGAGGTGCGGGGTGAAGTGTTCCGGTCGCGTCACTTGACTCGGTTCAAAATTAAGGGACCGGTCATTTAGCCAAGTCGGACTACGACCCTTGAGGTGTTAATTCGAAACAGGGGCCGCACTTTCATTGCCTTCGGAATTTGATCTGATGTTGTTGTTGGTCAAGTGGCATAAGCGACAACAACAACAACTTACCTTGTACAACAACGCATGATGCAATTGCCAGTATTTTAGCATCATGCATGAAGTCATTGGTTTTAGTACATATAGAACAACCTTGCCCTCCACAAACAAAGGTTTCAAACAATATGAAAAAGACTGAAGATCGTGCACTGTTATAGCAAAATGAAAAGGCTGCAAAACATTAAAGCAATGGATTAACCTTTAGCTTACCGGGCCTATTTTTCCGATTCCCTCCTTAGAATGGGAAATGTCATACCCCCTTTGTAAGAACAGTCATAGATTTAATGAATAGTATGTTCTGTTGCTAATAATTAGTAACACAAAACTAAATGATTAAAGTTAGTAAATAACTACTAAAAAGTAAATAAAAACTAGTTTAAATAAAATAATAAATAACGCTTAGTCATAATAAATGTCTCAGTTAACTTAGGTTATTATGTCCTATAAAACAGTATCCTAAGTAAGTCTTCTAAAGTGATTCCATTGGCTCCATGGTTTAAATGTTTGTGACGTCAGTCTTCTTGCGTTCTCCTAAACTTAACTTTCACTTTGTCTGGAGCCGAGTTTGGTGATCTATGATAAAGCCATTGATTATTCCTTCTTCTGTTTCATATGGATTGTACGGTGTCTAAGTATGTTTATTGCTCAGATCATACTTATTAAAAACAATCCATTGGTTTTTAGACAGTATCGGCACCGCTGATGAAAAGATACTGTCTAAAACCTATTATTCTCTTATCTATTCATATTTTTCACTTACAACTTTGTCTAATATATATATATATATTCATTCTTGAGCCCGTATTCTTGGGATACATACTATCCCACCCCATAAGGAAGAGGTTAAAATCCTTCACAGGCAAAATAAAATAAAATTATTATCTATTTTTTTTATTATGAATCACATTTCTCAATTTAAACACCGAGCGTAGTATTCTTCGTCTTTTGATGTGACCTCACAAATTACTTCGCCCGCATCGTGTACGACGTAGTTGGTGATAAGATGACAACACACGAAGCTAGTTCGATCATGCATGAGAGTCTTAGAAAAAATTTAAAGTTTTATCGTCGAAATATGAATAGATAACACCAAAATCAGGCAACAGTTTTGTTTTTTTTTTGTCTAATCAAAATTATTTGATTTTGTAAGCTCTCTTACCGAAAAGTAAATTATCTCTTCAATCACTTTACTTTCTGGAGCAAGCGAAACATAAAATTACTTTGTAATGAATAACTCATTCATTGCCATAACTGTCTTTAAAAGGAGAAGGCACTTCTGTCAATAAACAGACCAGGCACGCACTGATATATTTCGAGATGAAAATTGAAAAACATTTGCTCTCTATCACAGGTGAGTGGTTTGATAGGAGCCGCTGCCACTAGCACTCTCTAAATGTTGACACGGAGCGAGAAACGGCATCCGGGATAACTCATGAGAAAAAGGGCCGATAAAATATTGAGTGTATATCAAGAGTGGAATTGATTTGGATGGCAGCTACAGAGGAAAACGTTAAAAATACAGATGACTATTTGTTTTTCCTCGATGCGTCCAACCTCAAACGCAAATTAAACAGAGTAGGGGTTCGGGATAGAAAAGAAAGAATGTAAAGAAATTTAAGAACAAGCATGCGATTTTCTGAGGGATTGGAAAACCCTAGTGGTTAGCGCTTCGGGATTCGGTACTGTGGCGTCACGATAAGGCTAAACTCTGAGGCATTTTTAAAAAAATTATTACAACTATTGGATCCATGACTAAGAAAGACAGAGTACTAAATAAAATGCGAAGGCCAATTTTTAAAACAAAAACTTAGCAAATTTATTTACAAAAAAAATAACATTAAACCCATGCAACATATTCAATTAATTTACGTGCAGATTTACAATGCACGCTCTAGGGCACAGCTCTGCCCAAAAACAGGAGCCTAACAAAAAAAGCCCGCTCGGGGTGCATCCAATGCAGCGTTTCTTCAAAAAAACACCAAGTTTCTCCCTCTCGGCTTGGCCCTCGGGGTCCGTCTTCTTAGAATTCGTTTTCTCACCAAACCGGGAGGGCCGGCAGATTATCGGCTGACAGCTCGTCTTAACGCCGAAACTTTATTACATTCCAGTCAAAATCGCATAGAGCTATCGCTAGGAAAAGACAGCTTTACGACTATGGTGGGAGAGGTTTGCTTGTAAACCCGATATGCGTGGGCTTAACTTTCAGGCCAAAACTCTCGTGGCATTTGTTGGAATCGTTTTTAATCCCCCACGTGTTCAAAAACGGTGGGAACTGGCAAAAACTACCCCGATAAAGACACAGCTGTGTGTCGTGCACCCTGTGAGGTCTTGAGGAAAATAACCCCATACTTCCATTACGCTACAATACTGAAAGAGCTCGGTTCGACAAGACAAGCGTCTAGGTATATTCTCGTGTTTACGCTGGGTTTGGGAATGTTAAAACTGTTGGCCGAAAATTTACTCTGTGAGGTTTTTGGGTGTGAGGAGAGGGTAGGAATCCTCCAGATGTCGCCCCTGGTGATCTCCGGTCTGCATTGGAGTGGCACCGGGAGCTTTGTTGGCACACCTAAAATGGTGAAACTAGAAGAAGCAAACAATTAATCGTAGTGTTTGGAACCGTAGTGATTGTCACCAGACGAGTGCTCGCTTTAAAATAAAAAAAAATATTTTAAGTAGTCTCTTCTGACGAAACTACCGCGGGATATTAACGTAGCATTGCTTATCGTTGCTTACCTCTTTTCTTTCTTTTTTTTGACGCATGTTGGTACTTTTCTGTTTAACTGTTTTACTGCTACTGGGTTTGTCGCGCTGCAAAAATTATAACTCACGAGGTTGGACAATTTTTTCTCACCGCTGGACCGTTATTGAGGAACGTAATCCTACGTTAAAAAAAAAATTCTTTTCTCTCCGATTGTTTAAATTTTGTTATTATCCAAATTGCTTGCCTTATTGCGTATGTGGCCTGTCGTGGTGAGACACGACACGTTGTCAGAAAAGAGAGAAGGGAACACCGCAGGTGCGGAAAATGATATTTAGAGGGGTAGAGAATATTAACTGAAGGAAAGGAGGCAGCAAAGTTCCTTAACCAGCTGGGTTTAATGAGCTGCGTAGGCGAAACGGAAGATGAGAGGTGACAAGTTGAGAGGGGGCAGTTGAAAGTTGAATACAATAAAATGGGACCAGCTGGACTTTATGATCTGTGCAGGCAAAAGCTTGGAAACGATGAGTCGGAAATTGAAGATTGAAAGGGCAGAGTTAGGCAGTTTTACGATGTTGACTTCGTTAGGAGGTCAGCAGGAGGTCGGAGAATAGCGTGAGAATTTGGGAGTGTGAGAAACCCCAGAAGAGTGCACGGGCGGACGCCCCCTTCAATTTTGATTGGAAAAAAAATTAGTATGAAAATATGGTCGGCCAATGATGTGGGCATAGATCGACTTATTGGTCAGGAGATGGCCACCAATGAAAGCATGAGGAGAAATGTTTGGAGTTTTGCTCGGAGTGAAAAAGATAGAGAGGGTTTAGATTAGTTTAAGGACTCAAAGGAGACGCAGATAGCAGTAAATCGTGGACTGACTACGCCCGTCGGAGCATAAGCCCCCGAAGTCGAAGGAGGATGAGATGTCGAGCTGATTACAAACGGAACCAAGCGAACCACGGCCGTCATATACGACAGATAGCTACGCGTGTGAATTCAAGGCTCGACAGATGGTGAGATGAAGTGCTATTGAATTTATACGGAAGAAGTAGATTAAGTGCTATTGAATTGATACTGGAGAAATAGATGCAAGCCCCCTGTACCAGCATAACCGACCGATTACCATGCCGACAACATGAGAGGAGCTGACCGAGCGACCGACCATCACCCAACCGAAACGAGTTTGTGTTGACGGAACACGTTCCCTGACCTAAGCCGCAATCGTATCGTGACCCTGCCTCTACTCGGGACAAAAGAAGTTCGATAACCCTGCCGCTTCTCGGGACCAGAGACTTCCGATGACTCCCCCGGCCAATCCAGGCGAGGCGCACCCTGACGGAGAATCTATTGTTGCAGCGAGAGGTCTGCTGTTGTGACGGCGAATCTTCAAAACCAGGTAGGGGACTTTTGGTTTTGCTATTCTGCCAATGCCCAGTACGTATTAATGAAAGAGGGTAATTGGATGGGGTTAGCTTAAAATGAAGTGTGGCTTAATGTGGATTGTTATGTATACATAGATATCTATCATAGAATATTTGGTTGTGTAATTCCATAGTAATTGGAATCTTGATATGATGATATTAGCAATGTGTTTATGTGTATCAGTTAAGAATCTTAGGATAAGTAAAGAATGATATTGAATAGATAAATAATATGATGATATGAGTAATGTATATGTGGGATTATTAATTAAGAATATTGGAGTATAATTAAATGATGAAAGTGAGTAGTTGAAGGAGGGTATTAATAAGAATACATAATGTATTAATATGATATAGGAGTAGGAGTAATTGGAATTATATATGTATTGTATTAATAAGATATAGGAGTTGGAATTCAGTAATGAATAGTATTAATTGTATGTGTATTGTGAAGGTTTAATAAATTGATTTGTATGTATACATATGAGTAATCACTTTATATTATTCTAAATACTAACCACTACTAAAAAAAAGCTATCACATGGCCTTATCATTATTTAATATTATAAAAATAATACACCTACTCTGAATTCAGTTACTATGCTTAATCTTAAGTTTTCTGGACGTATAATACCGCAACTTTAAAAAAAAAAAGGATTGTCATATCTCATAAAAAAATTCCACTCTTTTTTTTCTCTGGGTGAAATGAATTGCTAATATAAAAAAACTGTTTTCTTTTAGGGTATTATGCTGTTTTCCATCTTCTTATCTGCTTATAAGGATGAAATATCAGGGCAGCTGTTTCTTGTATAGTATATTGAGAGGGAATCCAATTTTTAGTTCAGTGTTTCCTGACTTCTTTAAGATAGTTGCTTCATTTTTTTTCAAAGCTTTGAGTCTCTCCTCATAGCAAAACATCGACTTGAAATCTACACTTAAGAGCATTTAATAATTACTAATAATTATATTTGGAAGTGCGCCATTAAAAAAAATAATTCCAATTTGTGTGTTGTATTTACTAAGTAAAGTGATAAGTGATAAAAGATATGCAAACAATTGAAAATAACAATTGAAAACAATTGTAGTAAGAAGTCTTTAAGCAACTGAAATGTATTAGAAAACTAGTGAAAACATATTTCTCGAATCTAAAAATATTTTTTAATCTTTCCATTCAGCCCAACATGCAAATATAAAACATCTTGTGATTAAATTGACATACATCCTCGGCAAATATGAGATAACAGACACCAACCCATTTGCCATGCAAAAATACCCCTTAGAGGAGCGGGATTGAAATGATTTATTAGAGAATAAGATAGTGATAATAAGTTGTATGGAGCTTATTTCAGATAAAAGAACAGGATTTATGCATTAGGCGCAAAGCTAGATTCTGAACAATTACTTTAATGCATAATGCAATACTTATTAATTAAACAAATGCACGCATATTTGTTTAACACCACACCATGATAGTGCCGTGATGAAGCAATTTGAATACAATAATAATAATAATATTAAGAATTGTAATTATTAAAATGAGTTTAAATATTCGAATTTTCAAACCGTAGAAAAATATATCTATCTGTTATTTATAAAGTGAATAAAAGTTAATAAATATTAATTAGAGATGACTTCCGAACAAAGAATGCAATAAGAAAGAAACATTACATAAATTGATAGAAATATTGAGAGTAGATAAAAATCAGATTTCCTTTTGAACCTTTAAAGAATTTTCTTAATAAAAAAATAGAATAAAAAGATTTGTTTAACACTAGTTTATTTATATATTACATTACAAAGGTCGTTTGCATTTTATGGATAAGATTTTGTGATTCATTTTTGGCGTTTGCATTTTGAGATAAAAATTTAGCAACTTTAGAAGACAACCTTTAAAAAATACACCAATATACCTGATAAATCCTTTCAATGAACAATTTGCTTCTTCTGAAATGATTTCTGAATCAGTCGTAATGTTTACGGATCTAATGAATAAACAAGAAAGGCTATAATCAATAGCTGAAAAGTTGTGGGTACAAATGTGTACGCTTATCAACGCTGACGATTTGGTTTTCTGGATATTTGGTGATATATATATATATATATATATATATATATATATACAGGAGATCTTTCGCACTTCATGGAAATGATTTTGTAATTTATTTTTGTGGTTTCCACTTTGAGACAGAAATTTTGCAACTTCAGAATAATTGTCTGCTACTGTTTTTCTTTGATTGGAATGTAAAATAAAAGATTTATTTTGAAAATAGCTCCTAAAATTGATAGATCGAAGGTTACGTAACTGCGCTTTCAGAGGAGAAATATTCGTATCAGCAAATTATAAAGTGATGTAAGAATCGCGGTTATGGCATTTCAAAAAAAATATATTTATAATATATTAACTTTGAAAGAAAAAAAATAACTGAAAGTTAAAATTAAAACATGACCGCGAAACCTCATCCTAAGTCTGTTCGAACACAGGTAAATATCAAGAAAGTGAAGTCTCTGGTGCTAAAAGAAAATCCGCCGACACAAAAATCCATTGCATCGAAACTAGGAATATCTTCTGGCACTGTTAGTAAAATCATTCGTAAGGTTTGAAGTTAAAAAAATATGTTTAAACTTAAAGTTCATCTGCTTTTGCCAAAACATATTGCTGAAAGAAAAACAAATTGTAGAAAATTATATGAAAAAAACCTAGCTGCTGAAAAAATGGAAATGTGTGGTAACACTCGATGAGGCATGGGACATGGGTGTATTTAAGTGGCTGTAATAAAAAAAAATCAATTATCTATTGCTCAACTGATGAACCGTACGAAATGGCTTCGTCAGTGTACAGAAAAGTTCCCAAAGGGACTTAAAAATAGTTGCCAGATTTTGTTACAACGACAAATTAAAAATAAATAAAGTCTCAAGTAAAGCCAATATTAATTCACTCTACTATCAGCAGAATATTTTAGAACCAATTTTTGAAGAAGAAATCCCAGTCTTATATAGAAAGGGCATTGAAAAATTTGAGCTTCATGTGGACAAAGCCTCTAGTCGCACATCAAAATCAGCTGCCGCTTATTTAGCAAGGAAAGAATCGGAAATAGGAATAAAGAGTATCCCACTGAATGAAATACCTGTAAAATCCCCTGAAGCTTCTCCAATGAACTTTTGCGCTTTCAGTTTATTAAAACGAGCCTTAGGAAAACGGCAACCAAGAACATTGAAAGTACTTTGGAAAACTGTCCAAGAGAAATGGGATAAAATTGGCATGACAGGAAAAGTACTAAGAAAAAGTTTGCTTTCATGAAAAATTCGAGCTAGAGCTATTGTCAAGAATCATGGCTATCAGATAGAAACAAATAACCTAAAAAAATAACGCATTTAAACATAAAATTTAACTATCAAAATCATTTCCATAAAGTGCGAACGACCCTCCGTAATTCAGGTAACATATGACAATTTGCAGGAAATGTTTAAGTTGAGAGAGTATTCATTTATGCTGAAATTCACTAGAATTTACCAAGTCTAAAGGGCTTTTACTTGAAGGTTTCTATAATAATAATAATTATTATTACATAGGATAGAACTTTAATATTGGCAACTAGATATGTACAATGTATACAGAAGAGTTACAGGGGTGAAACTTTTATAGCCCTTCAAAACAATAACCAGCATTGTTTAGCACAATTTCCTAACGTCCTGGAAGCTGCAGGTTGCTTTAGGCAGCGCCTGATGTTTCGATCCTTTGAATGGAGCGGTCTACAGCCAGCAGAATCTTTGTTGGAATCCACGGAGCAGTTCCCTTATCTTAAGGATAAAATCAAAATCACAGGAGCTTAAATCCGGAAAAATATGATTGGGATGGTAGAGCACTTCCCAGCCTCAGGGAGCAAACACATCAGCTACAGTGAGCGCAAAAGCATTTCCCTTCCATCTGTACGATGCAACTAATTATTTCGTACGATAAACCGGTAACTAAAACATGGCTGTGTTCATCCTGTCACTGCAGGCGTGTGATGTTTGTGGGGAGAACAAACATCACACGCCTGCAGTGACAGTCTCCACGCGGTGTGGTGTAAGCTGCTTTCCTGGGTTCTGCTGCGCAAGGGCTCTACAAAAATGTTGCAACTATTTACCTTTAGCTTACGAGGCCAAGTTTTCCGATTCCCTCTTTAGAACGGCCATTTAGGGGGTTATTTATATATATATATATATATATATATATATATATACATACACACATATATATACATACACACATACATATATATATACATACATACATATACACTGCTCGCCACTGAAAATGCAACACCCTGAAGGAAACATGCAAATAACATGAAATTTACAACATGCATTAGCGGAGGTGAGATATGCAAATGATTAGAATTTCAGCGCAGGCGCACATCACGCGCGCCTGTGGCGCCACTTCAAAGCGCTATTTAAGGCTTGGAGATTTCCACGATTTCAAGTTCGGCAATTGTGTTTTTCTTGTGGTTTTTTTCAAAAAAAACGATCAATTATGCCTCGTCGAAAACAGCGATCATCTTTTGATCAAGTATCCGAGTTCGACAGAGGAAGGATAGTGGCCTACCGAGATTGTGTATTATCTTTCAGGGAAATCGGTAGTCGTGTTGGACGAAACCAAACAACTGTAATGCGGATATGTGATCGTTGGATGCAGGAGGGTACGACGGACCGGCGTGTTCGATCGCATCCACCTCAGTGCACCACTTCACGTGATGACAGGCAAATTGTGCGCATGGCAGTGACGGATCGCTCAGTCACATCACGAACCATAGCACAGCACATGCAGTCTGTAACGCATCTTCCAGTGTCTGCGCGTACCATTCGATGCCGTTGACAGCAGAGTGGTCTGTCCGCAAGACGTCCATTGCTTTGTCTACCCTTGACGCAGAACCACAGACGTCTCCGCCGCCAATGGTGCGATGACAGAAGGATGTGGACGGCAGAATGGAATGAAATTGTCTTTACTGACGAGTCACGCTTCTGTCTGCAACACCACGATGGTCGCATTCGAGTCTGGAGACACCGTGAAGAGAGGATGCTGAACAGCTGCGTTATGCACCGCCACACTGGTCCTGAACCGGGTATTATGGTATGGGGCGGTATTGGATATCACTCTCGCACACCTCTAGTACGCATTGCCGGTACTTTAAACAGCCGGCGCTACATCTCCGAGGTGTTGGAGCCAGTTGTCATCCTTTACCTTCAGGTCTTGTCCACAGCCATATTTCAACAGGATAATGCGCGACCACACGTGGCACGCATTGTCCAACGGTTCTTCGTCAATCGCCAGATTGAATTGCTTCCCTGGCCGCCTCGCTCTCCGGATCTTTCGCCGATTGAAAACATGTGGTCCATGATTGCTCTACGATTGACCCAGATTCCATCCCCAGCTGACACAGCAGATCAACTTTGGCAACGTGTGGAAGCTGCTTGGTCTGCTGTACCCCAAGAACTCATCCAAAGTCTCTTTGAATCAATGCCGAGGCGTGTGGCAGTGGTGATCTCCAACAATGGCGGCTACTCTGGCTACTGATTTTGGCAGGAACCACACTCCACAGAAGTCTATAAATTTAATCATTTGATACTTGGTCAACATGTTATCTACAAAATAAATTTTGTTGTGATATCTCTTGTCTTTCTTGGTGTTGCAATTTGGGTGGCCAGCAGTGTATTTACACACACACACATATATATATATATATATATATATATATATATATATATATATATATATATATATATATATATATATATATATATATATATACAGGGTGCACATAATTAAAGTCCCACTTTCAAAAGGCTGCAAAAAAAGAACCACTGGTCAGAATGACTTCAAATTTGAACTGAATATACTGGAAGAAGGGGGAAACGATTTGGTATAATAAAAAGTTCCAAAATGTATCAATAGATGGCGCTGTAACATTTTGGAACCTTTTTTTCTTATTCCAAATCGTTTTCTTATTCCAAATTATGGACATCCTGTATATATATATATATATATATATATATATATATATATATATATATATATTCATTCTTGGCCCCGTATTCTTGGGATACATGCTATACTCCCCTCCGTACGGAAAAGGTTAATGTTCCATCCCTGGTATTATTAGTGATGTTGCTTGCCAATGCCGAGCAATCGACTGTTATGCCGTTCGCTCAAAATTCCCTTCAGACGAGCCGTAGACGAACCAGGATATTACTATGGTTTTACTACTACTGCGGCAGGCCCACTTTTCAAAAGGATAATCGCCCATATACACCTCCAGAATTGCTCGCTACTTCATCAAAAAGGCTCAGTGGATGAACACGTGTTAAACCCTATGAGGGAGAAACTTAAAAACGTCTACACTATGGCCGGAGCTCGAGCTCAATCCCCCGTCGTCTAAATCTTTCAACTTTTATTTCCACCGTCATAAATCTACAGTTTCATAACCCTGAGTTCAATGGTTCGTTGAGTTTTGTGAAAACGCATCTGAACCACAGGGAGTAACCGACAAGAACAAACTGAAAGACTACTTCCAGGATGAAGTGAGGGAAAAAGATGTTGAAGAGTTACCGGCTAGTTAGGGATAAAAATGTTAACTCGGCACAAGAAAGAGACAAAGGTCAGATCCAGTCAGGTCACGTCAGGTATAATAACTTGTCGGGGTGCCAGGGTCTGTAAGACTTTACCCCTAGTAGTAAATTTTTGCATCAGAATATGTGTGCTCGAAAAGTATTAAAAATATCAGAAATAGGCCCTCATCAAGTAAAAATAATAATTTTTAAAATAATAGAAGAATTTAAGGATTAAAAAAAAGGAAAAAAGTGCAACTGCCGGAAATCGAACCGAGTCAAAAGATTACAAAGCGTGCTGTCTACAAACTGGGTTAATGTTGCCACAGATGTTTGGGAGAAAAGTGAAATATTATCGGACTGAGATTATTGTAAATTTCTTGGGAGTTGGTAAAGATACATATGGGAGGAGTTTAAGTTAATAAGTTAGCAGGATAGAAGAGAAATCGTTAACTCTTCAATAAACACGCCCGAGAGCGTTTGCGATTTGCACGAAGGTAGTAGTCATAATCAGGGAACTCCACAATAATCTCATTCCGAATATGAAAAGACAAAGGGCCATAGTTTTAGTTAGGGGTTCGTCGTGCGTAAAGGACGTAATCCTCACACATATTTGTAAAATCTTCCAATGAGCTATATAGACTATCAAAAATGTGCGTCAGGATGACGTAATTTTCGCTTGACGAATTTTTTGTATGCCTCGAGATTAAGGCCCTTTGTCCCTTTATAGTGCTTGAGTTAGCGTTTTCAAGATGCTTCCAGCATTATTAGTTTCATGCAACGCCACTTATGCAATAACGTGATATAAACAGGCAGAAGAGGAATGCCGTCACGCGGTAGTCTGGTATGCCTATCTATAAGTTTTAGTAATCTATGTTTTTCAATACAAATCTTTTGTCCTTCGTTTATGCACGAGTATAGATGTGACATGTTGCGCGCAACTGCCTTATTGTCAAAAAGACATCCGCAATATCACCGTGACATGAACTCCCTATATTTATAGGAAAAAATTTGCAGAGGACAACATCAATCATACATCAAACATACATCAAACAACATACATCAAACTTTCTGTGTATAAAATTATGGTCTAAAAATTTTAGAATGGAGACATATCAAGTATATTCACAACGACTTTTTTTTATTATTACAAGGGTGGTATTTGCTTAAACCGAGATAAATGAATGCACATTTTTATTCTCATTAACTAAGGGTAAAACTCCAATATGAACAACAAATGTTCCTACTTCTACACATTTGTCATTTTTCGCATATTTCATGGAGAAAGCATTTTGAAATCAAACATATTTCGAACACATGTAAATGTAAAAGATGCGGGTTAGACTTTTAAAAACTGTCTCTCTACGAACTTTTACGAAGAGGTGGTGTTCTCTAAAATTCATGAGAAATTTATCTTTTAGTTTGAAACCCAATGATTTCAAAGTTTGTCTCAAATATCTACTTATCCGTATGAAAGATATTAACAACATTTTGCCAATTTTGCCCGTTATAGCCAATTCTCAAGAGTTTGTAGGTTCACTATAAATGGGTAAATTAACATTGAATACAATAGGAAAAAGGCGGGACAAAAATTTTCGTTCGTTATATCCGGGAGTTCGTTATATACCGGATTCGCTATAACGGGGTTCGACTGTATATAGAGTTAACTAAATAAATACTGCTCATGCGTCTTGCCCGGGAGCTCTGGATATATATATTTTTTTTATTGTGAAAAACGAAATACAAAAGTGCTTTTATTTTACTTTCACCCCAAATCCCCGTAAATTCTGCATCTTTCTGAGCAATGATTTGAAAACTCGAAGAAATATCGAAATTAAAATTTCCTGGGGTTTTTAACGTAGGATTTTGTTTTTCCAAAACGGTCCTTCGGAAAGAAAATTTCAGACGCTTAAACCGTCCGTCCATCCGTCCTTGCGAGTTATAATTTTGGCATCGTGCCAAACCCAGTCTGTATCGCTTCGACAAGTAATAAACAATTAAACAGAAAAGTACTAAAATGCGTTAAAATTTTGACATACATATATGTATATATATACATACGTACATATATATAGATTATATATATATATATATATATATATATATATATATATATACATAACACATACATATACACATACAAAAGAGGTAAGCAACGATAAGTAATCCTACGTCAATAACCCGCGGCAGTTCTGTTAGAAGAGACTACCTGAAAATTTGTTTAATCATTTTGTATGGTACGTTTTTTAACTGAAATACTCCTCTACCCTAATATGAAGGTCGGATATCTCCGAAACTGTCGCTGATATTAACTGAATTATCGAGAAATATTACAAGTTTAACATTTATTCCTCTGGTTTACCTATTTCCAAAAGAAGAGGATGCTTGTTCTAATTCGACGTTCCACAATATACAGATATTGATGAAATCACGTTATTTTTAAACATGCTTTCTTTCATTTAATTACAACATCGAAAATTTGGTATTCGGCGAAAAAAAGCTTTAATTGCGTACAATCGTGATTTCAATATAATTCCATGAAATAATTGTACAGAGTTTTCAAAGGAAAAAGCGATATGAGACATTCATATCTAAACTTTATCTCACTTGAAATTTATTACCCGAGGTTTCAGCATGTATATATATATATATATATATATATATATATATATATATATATATATATATATATATATATATATATATATATATATATATATATATAAATATATATATATATATAAATATATATATATATATATATATATATATATATATATATATATATATATATATATATAGACAATATATATATATATATATAGAGAGAGAGAGATATATATATACATATATATACATATATATATTCCCCGCATATCAAAATTATGCAGCATGGTTAACATTATAGACTTAAAGCGTTTACCGACCATTCAGATAAAACCATTTGACTTTTCATTTTCAATAAACATGGTTAAGAAATTGAAAATAAAATGAAAATTTATCTAACTGCAGAAAAAAAAGGCCAAAACATAAAATAAAGAAACAGAGGTGTGATTTTTGCTGAGAGGAATAAAAATATTACAAAAATATAAGGAAAAAAAACACGTTATTTTTCCGAAAATGTTGCTTAGACGGCTGAAACGAGGAATGAAACTCCAAAGCAGAAAATTTCCTTAACCTGTTTTGAAAATTATTTTTAATTAAATTTGCTTTTCGTGAAGGACATTGAATTTTATTAAATTTGTGCGTTTTTTCATTAAAAATTGCGCTTTTAATATTTTTTCGGAAAACATTCAGTAATTTAATTTTCATACATAATTCAAACGAAGGCAATTTCAAAATGGATTGATATTCACGCATAGAAGCAAAAATGTGCTTAATAATAGATTTCTTGAAATATTCATCAATGAAAAGGCAAGTTTCACTTGCAAATCTTTTATTCTTGAAATTATATTGAACTATATCTTATATTTTATTATATCTATTTTTATTGATTTATTCCCAAGGAAATTTATTTTTGACAACAAAAAAATCGTTCATTAATTTATTTTAATTAAATACGAAAGCACACAAACAGGATACATTTTTTTAAATGAAAAACAGACTTACTTAATTTCTCAGATTTTTAGACAACATTTCATTTATGTTAATACAAGAATTATTGAGATGACTAAGCGGTTATATTAGTACATTTACGATAAAACTTAGTGCATTACAACATAGCGGTGTCATAAATTGTTTTAATGATAAATTGCTTTAAATTAGAATGCCGAAATTTATTTTCATAACTAAACATAACAAAACAAAAAAAATTTAATAACTTATTGAAAATAAAAATACATAAAAGAGTTTAAAGATGTAAAATGAATACCATCAACTCACCCGATAATCAATATGAGGGATTACACATGTAATTTCTTTCAATATGGTTTTAAAAAATCGTTTAATTTTGGACTGCTGAATTAAAATATAATCTTTTTAATTAGGCCTAAATAAAATAGTTTTACTGAGGAATACCTTTTTAACGTAGGATTGCATTCCTCCATAACGGTCCTTCGGAAAGCAAAATTTCAAATGTCCTGCGTCGCGAGTTATAATTTTGGCAGCGCCCCAAACACAGTCTGTATCGCTTGGCAAGTTGTAAACAGCTGAACAGAAAAATACCAAAATACGTCAGAATTTTGACATACATACATACATACACACACACACACACACAAATATATATATATATATATATATATATATATATATATATATATATATATATATATATATATATATATATATATATATATATATATATAAGAATAAGATGAAAGAGAAAACCAGTAATAGCTCTAAAGCTACTTGCAGCCAGGAACAAACAACATGAAAAGAAAAGTATGAATAAGGTTTTTGACAGCATTTCTTCATCAGCGGTGTCAATACTGTCTAAAAACCAATGGATTGTTTCCGATGAGTATGATCTATAAAATAAACACACTCAGACACCGTACAATCCAGTATTAACAGAAGAATTGATTAATAATTGAATTAAGTTTGAATAAAAATACTTAACCAAAGAACACCAAGCCTGGTGCTAGTCAGAGTGGAAGCTAAGAACTTCTAACCGCAAGATGACTGACGTCACAAAACTTGCAACCATTGAGGTAGTGGATTCTCAGTTACAAACTTACTTAGGTGACTTTATTTTAGGACTATTATTCCCTTAATTATTTAGTTTTTATTATTTTTACTACTAAGAGTTAATTTTATTATTATTTTTATTTTTACTTATGATTTTTATTTTTATTTATAGTAGTTATTTTTTCTATTTTAACCAATTGTTATGTTTATCATATTAATGCAACAGAACTAACTATTCATTTAAAAAAAAACAACCAATTATGTTTTTGGATAGACTTACTGGGTAATTATTCCGAGTTAGCACAGCTTTCAATTCTATAATATGCTTAATCCTATTGTCTTTAGAACATAGCCTATTTATACGAACTAACTGATTTACAATAATGTTATTAAAAACAGATTTATGTAAACAGGTTAGATAATTTTGAAATTTAACAATATTAAAATTATAGTCAGATCATTTGTCGTATAAGTCAAAAGTAAATTTACTGTGAGTATTTAATTTAATATTAATATCTAAAAAGTTTACATTAATATTATCATGGCTACTTTTAATTAGTTCCAGATTAGGAGGGTAAAAATTTAAGTCTATAGGGTTATTATTTTTATTAATTACTATTTTATCATCTATATATCTAAATATATTGTAATTGCTATTTTCTATATTATTAATTTCAAAATAATATAAGTATAAATTGGCTAGCATACTTGAAGCATTACCACCTTGTGGTACACCTTTGGACTGTAAGTATACACTATTATTATGAACTATGTAATTATGTTTAGTTACTAATTCTAGGAGCCTATTGAAACGAGTTAGTTTAATTTCGTTGCTTAAGTATTGAATATATATATATATATATATATATATATATATATATATATATACGTACATATATGTGGATACATATATACATACAAAAGAGGTATGCAATGATAAGTAATCCTACGTTAATAACCCGAGGTAGTTTCGTTAGAAAAGACTACCTGAATATTTTCTTTTAACATTGCTTAAATTTAGATCTAAATACTAGACTGTCAACATATAATCAAATCGACCGTAGATAAAAAAGACAAAGGAGTTTAAACATGTAAAAGGAGTATCATTAATTCATCCTTATTATCAAGTTGAGGAATTATACATTTAGCCTCTTGCATTATTCTTTTTTAAAACACGCTTTAATTATGGACTGCTGAATTCAAACACAATCCTAGGTCGGATAAATTGTTTATCCGAGGAACATCTTCCTTAACATTAGTTAAGCATCAAATCTAAATACTAGATTGTCAGCATATCGTTAAATAAATAGTAGATAAATATTTGGTTCAATTATTTATTTTTAATGATATTTATTCCTTCTCACTTTGGCTTTAGTTTACTCACTTCTATAACGTTTCCTAGACTATTAAAACATCTTTACTTCAGTTCGTGACTTCTAACGAGATTTGATTTGATATTGAAATCTTAAAATATTCATACTCTACGAATCAGGATTTTGTTTTCCATTAATTCGTAATGCCTGTACGAAAACTGTATAACCTCCTACGGTGGAAGAATTTTTTTAGACCTTCGATATTTGTCTTCTTTTTAACAAAAACGTTTTCTTTTTTCTAAAATAGAGGAAAATCCCCGTAAGCATTTTAAATCGAATCCAGATATCTCATCGAAAATTTACACACATAACTGAAAAAATAGCAGTAGTAAGACATTTAATGTACTAAGTCCTTGCGGAAAGCCTATTACATAAAAAACTGCTATTGTACAAAAAAGCACTCCTTCAAAAACGAGCTATTGAGAAAGCTAAAGCATGAAACTTTTAGCGTTTCTATAAGAATAGCTAATATATACAGAGAACACTCATCATCTTTAAAATATTAGTAATTGAAACTACTCGAGTTCATGCCTTTGAGCTATAGATATTATTATATGTGTTAGAAAATATGTTTTGTTACTGTTTTATGTATCAACTAGCTGAATACCCGTGCTTCGCTACGGAGTACATTCAAATTAAATAAATTCAAATTAAAGTAATTCAATGTATGCAGTTAATGTCAATATATATATATATATATATATATATATATATATATATATATATATATATATATATATATATATATATATATATATTTATAAAAAAAATCGTAAAGGATATTTTTATAGACAAAATAGTGTAGAAGAAAATTTTTAAATTAAATACAACGGTCAATGTATCCATAAAATATACTAATTTGAATTAAATTCTTAAAAAACTTCCATCTCCATTAGTCTAGTCGTTAAATTTTAACTTTTACCGTATTTTAATATTTGTTGGTCAAATTATTTCGTTGTTATGCACGTGACGCAAAATTAATTTAAAGTATCACAAAAAAGAAAGGTAACCACGGGATCAACATTTAATAAATTAAATTCTAAAAATTAATCTTTAAAAATTCACCAAAAATCAAAAAATGGAGGTAAAGATTCGACAAAGATTTCCTTTTAAAGGAATTTTATGATCTTTATTGTGATATAAATTTTATAACCCTCAGATTATTATTTTAAATGCAAACTTAAAAAAGCTACAAAAACAGCTTAAAAATTTAATTGAAAAAAATATGAGAAATTTTTTTCAAAAACCTTTCTTAGTGCACCCCCACTATAAGAAAAATCGCCATGCCAAATTTCAGACCTTTAGGTCCAGCGGTTTGGTCTGTGCGTTATATGTCAGTCAGTCAGTAAGGGAACTGTTTTATATATATATATAGATTTCCGTAAATAACAGAAGCCTATTCCATTGTGTTAATGCAAAACTTATTTCCAAGTTCCTAAAGCCCTTTGTTACGTACAATTTCATGTGAAATTTTAAAAAGTATACACCCGATTCTCTTTTACATGGGTTTCCGATACGCTTTTTTTGCATGGTTTTGCCTAGCGTAAACACGGAGGTATTTATTAGCACGTGTCAGAAATCGATCTGGGCACCCTCATCACCGAAAACCAGTGTGCTACCACAAGGCTAACTCGAGCCCCTGAAGTACTGTAATGCTGTAAATATCCAATTTACTAGTTTAATTGTTCTATATTTGAATTCAAAACTCATTATTTTTAGGCGCTTTGTCTTCCGCTACGCTCAGAAAACCGGTCATTACATGACCATGGTTACTATTATTATGCCACTGGGAAGTATATAGATGACATGCCAAGCCTTTGGTCAATGCTTTTGGGGGTTATATTCTAGCATATTAAAGCAGCGACACTTCTCCAATAGTCAATCCAACAGAAAACAAATCGTAAATCGTATAACACACGTAAGTAGTAACACATTTCAGGTATATATTTATGGAGCAAAACACACAAAAAAAGGTTAGTCGACCTCATGAGCAAATTGACTCGTTTTTCAAGGAAGCGAAAAAAAAAAAGACATAGAACCACAAATTTCATTTTTTTTTCTGCCTCATGTTCTGAGCAAGAAGAAAAGGATGAAAAGTGACTGGTAATTAATTGTTCGGCGTAAAAAGAGAGCTGTTTGATGGACCGTTACGGGACTGGAAGTTGTTTGAAAAGAGCGCAGCTAAGAGACCATTTGCCTAGAGCGAGAGACTAAATTTTTTATGTGTTTTGTGGATTGATTTGAGGATTAACCCTTTAAACAGTTGAAGAGAAATTTGGAAATACACTGATTATATATATATGTGTGTGTGTGTGTATGTATGTATATATACAGTCGAACCCCATTAGAACGAACTCGCGGATATAACGAGCGAAAATTTTGAGCCCGCCGTTTTCCTATTGTACGTAATTTAATTAGTATCATGTCTGTTTAATGTAATTGATTTTAGTCGATTCAATTCATTAATGATTATTTTTAATAGATTTTATCATCTTTTTAATACATCATTATGGAATAGATATTGCAACTAATGAGTTAAACATTTTGTGAACTCTTAGTTTTTTTCTTAACACTTCGGATAGGGCGAACCACTGGATAAAGCGAACAAAACCTTTGGTCCATTGAAGTTCGTTATAACGGGGTTTGTTTATAACTGTATCTTCTAACTTAATCACTGATTATATATATATATAATAAGGACCAAAGGTTTTGTTCGCTTTATCCAGTGGTTCGCTGTGTCCGAACCGTTAAGAAAAATGTTAGAGTTCATAAAATGTATAACTCATTAGTTGCAATGTGTATTCAATAATGATCTATTAAAAAGATGATAAAATCTATTAAAAATAATCATTAATGAATTAAATCGACTAAAATCTATTACATTAAACAGACACAATACTAATTAAATTACGTGCATAGGAAAACGGCGGGATCAAAATTTTCGTTCGTTATATCCACGAGTTCGTTATATACCGAGTTCGCTCTAACGGGGTTCGACTGTATATATATATATATATATATATATCAAAAAGGCCTTTTTAAAGTGTGGCCTAATTAAATTGTGGTATTTTGCTTGTCTCAAAAATATATTTCATTGAAAAATCAGAAGGCATTTCCTAAATTTAGTATGATTTATTAAATATGAAATTTTTTCATACGTAAAAAATGAAACATGAAATAAAGGGGAATAACAACGAAGTTCAAAGCAGGTCAGTCAATAACACTGCCATGTAAAACTTTAAAATGCTTGTTTAAACAAAAATATTATACGCCAGAAATACCGGAATGAACTGAAAGTTGAAAACTACCATAATCTGCTTTGAGCATTATTTTTAATTCAAACTGAATTCCGTGAAAGACAGCGAATTTTATTAAATTTCTTCTCTTTGTTTAAAAAAAAGTACAGTTTTTATTTCCCTTTTTCCTGCAGAAAGATGACAGTAATCTAATTTCTTTACCTTATTCAAGAGAAAATATCTTAAAGAGTGTGAAAGTGGCGTGAAGAGATAATGGAGCGAAATGACGAAGAAGAAGAAAGACAGAAAACCTCGTTTGAATTGTTAAATTTAAATGCAATTGGCAGGAATGTTTATTTTTAGTGAAAGGACATTTTTATCGTGTTTTAAAAACATTTTGAAATTTTCTTTTTAAACATGATTGAAATGTGCTGTTTTCGCATTTTTTCCCCAAAAATTTCACATAGAGCATTCTCAAATTTTTTTTCGATTTTTTTATCGTTTTATCCATCTCTATATATTTACTTAGTATTTTAAATCATATTTTATTTTCTTGAAATATCATTTATATGTTTTTTGGCCCCAGAGAGGAGATCTCCTTCAAGCTTATTTAATTCGATTATTTAAAATTAGAGATTGGAGCATCTCACTTATTTAGTAATAATTGGTATAGTTCTAATTTAATAAAGCACGCAGTTTAAATTCTTGCTTGTAGTATTGATAAAATAATTCCTGCGTTTATGAATTGCATTTTTTAACCTTTCTGGTTGTCAGATACATAATGTAAATCATGTGATTATTTAATAGCAAATCCGTTAAGAATTAGAAATATAGTTTGGAATAGAAGTTCACGTATAAGTTTTCATTGCTTAAAAGATTTAATATTTAGCATTTAATATTGACTTAGCGTAGTTAAAAAATTTTTACTTGGCACCTATTACAATGGAAACTGCTAATTTAAGATGTATGTAAATAAATGAAGATTTACGTTCATCTCTCCAATACTTTGTTTGGCATGTCTAAATACACAATATATACAGATATTTCTTCAACCCCACCATTGGTATGAATAAAGTTGTAAGGTATACATAAGATTCGATTCACAAGAATCGAACTTTTGAGTGAATGAATTAAAGAAGCTGCTTGAGATATGCTAATTTCGGCATACGCGCTTGGTATAAATACCATGCAGCTTGATTAATAGAAGGTTTGTTAAAGTTGATAGATAAGCGAGAGGGAGCTACGAGGTAAGCAGCTCCAGGTGTTAACCGGCGCTAGTGCTTAGGGGGCCCAAAGTTTACGTGGCAGAACTGCTGGTTTGACTCCCTAGTTTGTGAGTATTGCAAAGTGTATTTTTATTGAATGCTAATATATATTCCGTACAAGTAGTACGTATGCTTATTGCTGGAAAAGCAAATTCTATATGTGCAACGAATTCAATAAACATTGTTTCATGTATAAACTGTGTTTGTATCAAATTCATTTAGAGTTCCACTTCAAATTATATACACCCAAGTGCGGGTAGAAGTGAGCTATTCTCTATAAAGTATATATCAAAAAGGATAATTCACAACCTTAAATTCCAAATACCAAGACTGATCTACATACACAGCATAGATTCCATTGCCCGATTTGTCTCTATCATACAACATTGTGTTTTAAAATTTCTGTAGTAGAGAATTAAGTAACAACCACGCCATTATAATGGTAGGAACTGATATCTCAAATGTAAATTGACAACCCAGGAAACGGTAATTTTAGGAACATTTAACGTTATTCCTACCCATCAGCTTACAAGACTCATATTATCTGAATTCATTCTAATTATGGGAACATTACAAGAGAGAGATAAGCCGCCATCACCTTAACCTGGATACTGCACGAATGAGCATTTAAGAAAAGCCTAATCCCTTTGCATAGTTTAGGTCTCGTACCTAGTTAATTAATCAGGCCAATTTTAAGCTTTTTTCTGCTATTTTGGTCCATTTCTGAATTCTTTTATACACCGAAATTTCTTGTTTCCTAGCAAGATTCTCAGACTTTCATATTTAGCGGACTATATTTTTCATGTATCTGCACAAAAGAAATTGAAATTGAAATTTCTGCGACCAAATTGTTTTTTGTTAGTAAATGGAGCACTTGCACCACTTGCCCACAAAAGTGCCATTTTCAGTTTGATCAACAGTCAAAAAACGCTACCGGCATTCTGATCTCTAAACCATGTAATAATTTTAATTATGTATTTATTTATGTTGTTTGTGCAAGATATCGAATCCCAGAGATCTACGAGTCTGGACAAGATTCAAAATGAAATGACAGCTGTGCAATAAAAGAAGGCATAATGTGAGCGTAATGTTATCATAATGTAAACAAAAAAGAGTTTTCGTGAACAACAGTTTCCTAAAATAAACAACAGTCTTCTAATCCTTTTATATTCCATTGTTAACTTTATGAAACTATAATTTTAAAAATATTTCCCTTCCACAAGTGTAAAAGAAGTGACAAAATACAGACATTTAGTCGCTTAGATTTAAGTAAATGGGTAAAATCTTTTTGGAAAGTGACCAGAAAACAGAAGAAACCTCTGAGTAATTTCAAATCAATAAAACATTCTCTTCGGTAAGCACAGAATAATAACCCAGAAAATTACTCGAAAACGGTGAATAATGAAAAGAAACTTTTAATCGCTTATAGGTTCAATGGACATTGTTGGCGCCACCTGTTTCCTTTCATGGAACGTCCTGAGCACCCCCGTATTAAGGGCGCCCTTGTCGCCTTAATCCACGTACTAAGTAGTTGTTGATAAGCCGCCAAGGCACTTGCAGCGCGTCTTAATGCAATCTTATAGTTTTTGATAAGCCGCCAAGGCACTTGCAGCGCGTCATAGCGCATTCATATAATTGCTTACTAGCCGCCAAGGCATTTGCAGAGCGTAATAGCGCATTCATATAAATGTTTATTAGCCGCCAAGGCATTTGCAGCTAGTCATAGCGCATGCATATAAATGTTTACTAGCCACCAAGGCAGTAAATAAGTTTACTAGGCACCAAGTAAGAAAACGTATGCAGAAGCTGTGTCTAAACCTGTTAAGAAGAAAGCCGCAATTAAAGGGCAAGGGACACATGTAGCAACAATTTTTCCGAAGAAGGATCGCCTCAGCAGTGACGCGAAAGGAGATGTTCAAGAAAAAATAAAACCAGATAAATTGAAAGTGGGAATAGTTGCTTGCAAAGAGATTTCGAATTATGGTCTACTAACAGGAACCAGCAAGGAGGATGATATTGATAAACTCATTGAGGAATTTAGGAAGGTTGAGGAATTAAATGAAAGATATGAAATTAAAAATGCAAAGCAGCAGATCCACATATTATCATTTTTGGAGTTGATGAAAGATGGCAAAAAGAAGAGATAAGAAAGAAACTAGTGGATCAAAATGATGAACTTACAGGAGAAGATATTAATGTGATAACGAGCTATAATGCTAAATATGGTAGAAATTGGATTGTCAGTATGAAGGTACCCACCTTCAAGCGATTAGAGAGATTGAAAAGACTTAAGATGGGATGGGAAGGCTATGGATTCAAGGAGTACTTGAGGCCATTAATATGCTATAAATGCTGGTGTTATGGACATGTTGCAAAACATTGTGATTATGATAAAATGTGCAAAAGATGCAACAAGAGAGCGCATGAAGGGGAATGCGTAGAACCACTTAGGTGTGCCAACTGCGTCAACTTCTGCATGAGGATGGATAAGGAATCGGAGATACCAACTTGCGCTGGTCATCTTCCTACCGATCCGAACTGCCCGCGACTTAAAGATCAAGTCGATCGGTTAATTGCGAGGACTAACTACGGGACAAGGAAAGTTGGGCGATAGTCGCTCTTGGCGGCATGACTTGGTTGCATGTTTTTCTGCTTTATCTGCTTTTTCTGCTTTGTATTGATTGTGCTCTGTTTTGCTATGTATTTGCTATTTGCGTTTTAATTTTGTTACGGCGATAAGTTGGCTTTAAAGTGTAGTCTGTAGACTACTAGTGTAGAAGTTGTACTTCTGTTTAAGTTCTATTTTTATCTTTTGTTAATGCTGTTTGTATTATTTTCTGCACGGGTGGTGTAGACTATGTATATAATAATTTATTTAAATAAAAAAAATAAAACTTAGGAGTGATGTAGAGCGCAGCTGGTGGCTGCGTAGTAAAGTGGGAAAATAGCATTGATAATATTTGAATTAAAACGATTTAAGATATCAGACAGTTAAAACTCGGATTGGCTCTGTTGATGCTCTGGCTCGTGGGGGCCGAGAGCGAACGGTTGATGTGAGCTGAACTTAGACTTGTACGGATTGGCTCAGTATTGCCCATGCAGCGGGTCCTGTTGTGCGGCGGGACTGCTGTGGCACGATTGGTCATCAGTCTTTACATAAGCCGATACTCCTTTTGGAGTGGGGAGGCCGTAGGTGTTCTAGAACTAGCCACCAAGGCATTTGCAGCGCATCATAGCGCTGTCATATAATTGTTTACTAGCTGCCAAGGCATTTGCGGCGCGTCATAGCACATTCATATAATTGTTTACTAGTGTTAGCGATATGAACTAAGAATTACTTTTGAGGGTCCGTTAATTACTTGCCTTTCCGAAGTTTGACGTCATGTTTTACGTTTCCATTTTTTAGACGATTCAAGTTAAGGCGATTCAATTTACAATTAAGCCGCATCACCGACGCAAGTTTCGTTTTGATTACGTCATGTTTGGCAAACTGACGTGCGTCGTGTAATTAAACATAAAAGTCTTCAGTTTCCGGTAGATGGCGTATTTCGGAGAAGTTACGTAGTTGAACCCGATATTTGAATATCGGCTTTTGACGTGAGTATATAAGCAGTGAACACATTCAGGAAAGCATCAAGGAGATTGTGCTTGAGCTGGGGAGATAACTGGAAGTAGTATCAATCCTGCCTAGCTTAAGGTAACTTTTGTATTACTTCCGTATTAGAGCTCTATGATAATCCATCACAGTATAGAAATAAACTGAGTTTACGAAGTGTTTTAATAGAAAAACCCAGCTTATATTACCAGTTGTTATTAGTGAGAAGGAAGATATTGACATTGTTGTTTTAACTAATTATAACTCATTTTTCAAATGAATAAACTTTTATTATGTTATTGTTAAAAGGCTTGTCGTCTATACATTATTTCTGAGCATCTTCAATAGCTTTAACGTATACCCTTTTTAACAAACATGGCTTTTACTGCACATTTTTACTCTGCTATTTAAAGATATATATTAGAAGGATTATAAGAATTGTTGACGTGCATGTTTTACATGTACGCTAACAACTAGCCGCCAAGGCATTTGCAGCGCTTCATAGCGTATTCATATACTTATGTCCATAAATTAAGGATAATTCAGAATCACACGGAAATCAAACTCTAAAGTAAAAATTTCACCTGTAGAATTATCACATACATCTTCAAGAATAATATGCAAAGTACAGGAGGCCGCACCAGATGACGCCGATAGTACGTCACAATGAGTGTAAGAGAGGGGTATATAAGGAACGGTGGCAAAGAAGTAAAATTATGCACAAGCGTTCTGTAAGCCGCTCGGTGCCATAACCGAATAGTTATGACACAGAGGAAGCATGTGGAGGATTTTTTACGTGGTAGAATTATCAGCAGCCTGGAATGTGGGCGTACTCAGATGGAAGTATCCGAGGAACTTGGAATTTCCCAAAGTGTCATGTCTAGACTTTGACAAAGATTCCAAGATGATGGAAATGTCAGTAGACGTTAGAGTACAGGTCGCCCCCAAGTTACAACGCCGAATGAAGACCGGTATTTGGCAGTAACTGCCAAAAACAGCAGACGGAACACAGCATCCGACCTGTCTCGTCAGCTATCTACAGCCATGGGTACCAGAGTTTCAAGGCAAACTGTGCACAGACGTTTGGGAAATATTGGTCTATATGCTCGCAGGCCTGTCAGATGTGTTCCGCTCACGGAAACTCACTGTCGGCAACGATTAGCCAGGAGTAGAGAACATGCAATGTGGACATAGTCACAGTGGGCTTGTGTGATGTTTTCCGACGAGTCCAGGTTTAGCTTGCAGTCTGATTCACGTCGGACTTTCTTTCATATGGAGAAGGCCAGGTACCCGTTACGACCAAGACAACATCATTGAACGACACCGTTACGGTGGTGCAGGATTGCTCGTTTGGGGTGGAATGATACTGTACTCCAGAACAGATCTGCATGTTCAAATCGGAACCATGAACGGCTACATTTATCGGGACATCCTTCTGGAACAACATGTACGTTTGTTTAGGGGTGCCATGGGCGCAGAATTTTTGTTTATGGATGAAAACGCCCGTCTTCACCGAGCAAACATCGTAAAGGAATGCCTTCAATCTGAGGATATCACGCGTATGGAATGGTTAGTATTCTCACCTGACTTGAATTCGATAGAGCATGTGGACATGCTTGGCCGACGAGTTGCAGCCCGTCAACCACCTCCTACATGTGTACCGGAACTTGGGAGAGCATTGCTTGCTGAGTGGAGTAATATTCCCCAAGATCAGCTCTATAATTCGATACTCAATATGCCTAGGTGTTGTACGGACTGTATTTCATCGCATGTGAGAATACAGTGTATTAACCCTCATACCAACCATGTAATATTAAGTTTTTGTAAAGGAGATATTTTTTACAATTTCTCCAGGGAGCAAGAATCATAGTTTTTATGAATGGTATCATACATACACCATCTTTTTTGTTCTTTATCTTTTGTTTTATAAATGGGCTTTATGAATAAGTCACGTTTGTTTTGTTTCTGAACCTTTATTTGCCGGATCTGGCATTATTCTTAATTTATGGACATGAGTGTAATTGTTTACTCGCCGCCAAGGCATTTGCAGCGCGTCATAGCGCATTCATATAATTGTTTACTAGCCGCCAAGGCACTTGCAGCACGTCATAGCACATTCATATAATTGTTTATTAGCCGCAAAGGCACTTGCAGAGCGTCATGGTGCATTCACATAATTGTTTATTAGCCGCAAAGGCATTTGCAGAGCGTCATGGCACGTTCATATAATTGTTTACTAGCCAAGGCATTTGCAGCGCGCCATAGCGCAATCTCTGGTTTCAATAAACTTTGTTATTGTTTTCCAAAGCAGTCCAAGCTCATTTTATTCAGGCAACATGCATGTCAGATCCAGACATGACTAAAATTTACTCGTTATGTGGCATCAATAATTTAATTTCTGTGAACATACTTGAAGTTGCATAATATTAATTCAGAGGTAAGAAACCATAAATTAAAATATCCGCAATAGAAAATGAATTACAAAAGACCCTGGAAATATTTACTACCACAAATTACACTCACTTTTTATTAAACTTTAAAATTCCATTCCCCCCCCCCCAAAAAAAAAAAAATGAAGAAACTCGCTACGGCATTCATTTACAAGCAGCATTAATACATTTGATAGGCTTCCGATAATTTGTTCCCGCACTAAGTACTCCACTTCGGCGAAATGTACGTCATTAATGTAATCAAACAAAGGCGAGGCATTTTTCTGCCCCCCCCCCCCCTTCCATAGCCGTAAAATGCTGGCCAACATAGATATGAAGAGCGTTTACTTAGTCAGAAATAACAGCCATCAGCGATATAGGAAATGCAAGATCGAAAATTATAATGCGATATTAAGCACGTGCCGCCAATGTATCGCAGTGATTGGTGCATTTGATTAGCCAGATAGCTTAATTTCGAATGATTAAAGAGAAGTCGAAAGGGTTCTAATAGCAATTGGTAAATTTAAATCCTTTGAATAAGATATTAGGTTTCCGCATGACGGAAGCTTAGAATTAAAGTAAAACTTCAACGCACATGACTGACTCCATCTTTTGATTAAACGTTTATATTGATTGAGTTGGAGGTATTCGAGGTTAAGTCTCAATAAAACAGTAATATCATTATGCATAGTTATGAACTAAATAATTGGTATTGATATTAATGCAAGTACTTACGCTTTGAAATATGTAGTTATTACATATATTAATAAAATGAAATTTTAAAAAGCTCGGTTCGAGATTTTAAATACGCGCCTACGTGTAAATGATTAAATTCATTATTTTTTCTTCTATTAAACGTCACCGTGGCAGTTCTACATTATTTGTTTTATAGGAAAGTAGACGAATACCCGTGCTTCGTGATGGAATATCATCCATTATGTCATTTGATTAACCTTTCCCGGGGTGGGATAGCATGTATCCTAAGAATACGAGACCAAGAATGAATATATATGTATGTATGTATGCATGTATGTACACTGCTGGCCACTGGAAATGCAACACCCTGAAGGAAACATGCAAATAACATGAAATTTACAACATGCATTAGCGGAGGTGAGATATGCAAATGATTAGAATTTCAGCGCAGACGCACATCACGCGCGCCTGTGGCGCAACTTCAAAGCGCTATTTAAGGCTTGGAGATGTCGACGATTTCAAGTTCGGCAATTGTGTTTTTCTTGTGGTTTTTTCAAAAAACGATCAATTATGCCTCGTCGAAAACAGCGATCATACTTTGATCAAGTATCCGAGTTCGACAGAGGAAGGATAGTGGCCTACCGAGATTGTGGATTATCTTTCAGGGAAATCGGTAGTCATGTTGGACGAAACCAAACAACTGTAATGCGGATATGTGATCGTTGGATGCAGGAGGGTACGACGGACGGGCGTGTTCGATCGCATCCACCTCAGCGCACCACTTCACGTGATGACAGGCAAATTGTGCGCATGGCAGTGACGGATCGCTCAGTCACATCACGAACCATAGCACAGCACATGCAGTCTGTAACGCATCATCCAGTGTCTGCGCGTACCATTCGACGCCGTTTACAGCAGAGTGGTCTGTCCGCAAGACGTCCATTGCTTTGTCTACCCTTGACGCAGAACCACAGACGTCTCCGCCGCCAATGGTGCGATGACAGAAGGAGGTGGACGGCAGAATAGAATGACATTGTCTTTACTGACGAGTCACGCTTCTGTCTGCAACACCACGATGGTCGCATTCGAGTCTGGAGACACCGTGAAGAGAGGATGCTGAACAGCTGCGTTATGCACCGCCACACTGGTCCTGCACCGGGTATTATGATATGAGGCGGTATTGGATATCACTCTCGCACACCTCTAGTACACATTGTCGGTACTTTAAACAGCCAGCGCTAAATCTCCGAGGTGTTGGAGCCAGTTGTCCTTCCTTACCTTCAGGGCTTGCCCACAGCCATATTTCAATAGGATAATGCGCGACCACACGTGGCACGCATTGTCCAACGGTTCTTCGTCAATCGCCAGATTGAATTGCTTCCCTGACCGCCTCGCTCTCGGGATCTTTCGCCGATAGAAAACATGTGGTCCATGGTTGCTCTACAATTGACCCAGATTCCATCCCCAGCTGCTACAGCAGATCAACTTTGGCAACGTGTGGAAGCTGCTTGGTCTGCTGTATCCCAAGAACTCATCCAAAGTCTCTTTGAATCAATGCCGAGGCGTGTGGCAGCGGTGATCTCCAACAATGGCGGCTACTCTGGCTACTGATTTTGGCAGGAACCACACTTCACAGAAGTCTATAAATTTAATCATTTGATACTTGGTCAACATGTTATCTACAAAATAAATTTTGTTGTGATATCTCTTGTCTTTCTTGGTGTTGCAATTTGGGTGTCCAGCAGTGTATGTATGTATATAAATATATATATATATATATATATATATATATATATATATATATATATATATATATGTACGTACTTACATACATACATATATATATATATAATTATGTATATATATATATATATGTGAAATGACCCGAATTGGGTCATATCATGAAGAAACACAATCGAGGCCGAAATAATGCAATTCCAAATCACAAGAACAACTTAAGTTTATTCCATGAAAACAGCAACATGTTACTCGCATCGAAGCCAACCCGCGCGTGTCTTAACAGCGCCAAAAATACAATTAGCTCAGAGAGGTTGCCAGAATTGGCGGAGGAAGTTGTGGGAAAGGCGTGACGTGGGGAAAAGATGTGTGTGGAAAGGCGAGGCGTTTCGCCAACGAGTAGAAAAGGGGGTTACCAGAACAGAAATTAAGTTCAGAATAGGCGATTATAGGTTGTTAGTAATATTATCACACACAGACATATATATATATGTGTGTGTGTGTACGTACATACATACATACATATATATATATGTATATATATATATATATACATACATACATGCATACATATATATATATATGTGTGTGTGTGTGTGTACGTACATACATACATACATATACATACATACATACATACATAATTACATATATATATCTATATATATATATATGTGTGTGTATGTATATATAACCCCCTTAATGGCCGTTCATACAAAGGAGGTATGAAATTTTCCGTTCTAAAGAGGGAATCAGAAAAATGGGCACCGTATGCTAAAGGTTAATTTCATTTAAATTAACTTTAGAAATAAAGTTTTGTCATTCCTCAGATGAGTTTACCCTGTATTTGAACGGCCCTGATCTGGCATTAAATACGAATTTAAGTTTTTAAAATTAAATTAAATTAAATTTTTTCGGGGGGGGGGGGTAGCCTTTTTCATCCCCCTTAAAATTTGAATTTTAAAAAAGATTTATTAGCGAACACTTAGAGCCTAAGTGGAATTGACATACAAAATTTCTACTTCCAGGGACTTATGGTTCCAGAGATACAGTAAGACCTCGTTTATCCATCCCTTGTCGATCCGGATCTCTGGATAATCCGGATCAGATTTGTAGACATTTTTTAATATTCCCAGTAGATAATAATTTTTAACTATGATAGCAAGAACGTAACTATAATTACGCCAAATATTCGCTTTTTCGTTTGATTCAATGCACAATTCGCCACACGTGTTTGAAACAGAAGAAAGTGGATCAATTCCTTAGTAAGAAATGCTGTGAAAAGTTATTTTTATATTTTTTAATGTCTTATAAACAATACTATGTAATTCTGTTACAAAACATAGCTTTTTACCGTAATAAACGGTAAGTCTGCTCAGTTAAGAATTTTGTTTTGCTTATTATCCATATTACCCGGATTATTCGGATTTTCGATTACCTGGATTGCCTATGGTCCCAGTTAGTCCGGATAAACGAGGTTTTACTGTACAGTGATCAGTGAGTCAGTGGTATTTGGCATTCATTTATATAGATTTTGGCAACATTTAAAAAGGCCGAAACGTAACTCTGTCAAACGATAACAAAAATACTTAGGTACTAATGAAGGAGATAGAATTATTAACTCCAGAACAAAACAAATTCTTCATTTTCAGCTATCAAATTTCAAAATATTTCCATACTCTCACAAAAAAAGAAAATTAGGCTTGTGGTGTTATGATATAACTTTTTAATAACTTAAAGAACTACAATTTTTTTTTTAACTAGACAAGTGTCAAACACTTTTACAAATTTTTGAGAACATAAGAAAAAAAACTAAGATGCCACATATTGCAGCTCAATCTCCCTTCTTTCGGAATAATTGAATTATTAAAACCGATTTTTTTTCTTCTTTATATGAAGTTATATCTTTAAAGTAGAGTCATTACTTAATCCTCTTATTGCATCGTATTTGTAAAATAAGGCAGACTGAACAAATTGAGTTGAACTGTTGTAGTATTGATTATTGAGAGATTTCCGTAAGTTAGTGCTTACACTACTAGCACTTTTTTCGCTAACCCAGGTTCAAAAGAATAAAATTTTCCTTGGTTGCCTCTGCACAATATATGTCCATGGAGTGAATAAAAATGACAGATACCATCAATTACAAACACATTCATTTAATAAAGAATAATATTACATATCATTACACATTAAAAAATTCAAGAATTGATCATTAAAAATTAAGAATTGGTATGTCAAAATTTAATAGTCATAAGCTTCCTGACCATTCTAAACACATCATACAAAACATTAATACATATCACAAATAACATATAAAATTACCCTAGAGGAAGGATTCTACTTGGTGTAAGATAAAATTTAGGAAAAGTAATTATGACATAAAAAAAATAAGAACGTCACCCGATTCTCAAACTTCCGCGCTGTGAAGGTGTTCGGTTGAAGGGCCGAAATTGCAGCACTTCAGGCTTCCGTCCGGCTCTATTCTCCTAAGTCGTGAGAAGAATGCGACTCCTGGATCAAAATTTATCTGCTATCCATGGGAATACGTCTGATGTATCCACACTGTGAAGGAGCTTGGTTGAATGGCCGAAATTGCAGCGTTCCAGGCTTCCGGCAGGAATTGCACTCCTGTGTCGTGGAAGAAAATGGCGACTACCGGATCAAAATTTCTGATGTTCTCCGGACCCCGTCTGGTCGGTGCAAAAAACTGTGAATCATCGCAGGGTAAACTTTGGTTAGAGGGAAACACGAGGTCTACAAACTGGAACACGTCAGTACGGAGGTGGTTCTGAAGCACAAAATCCCTCGTCGTAACTTAGAAATTTTTCCAGCACGTCCAGCCTCGCAGCGAGTAAAAAAATCTCCGACCTCCACGCTCACGCACTTCAGCGATACTGCCGCACTCTCGCCAAAACCCGTCCGGTCGGTCAGCGTGGACGCTGCAGTGCCGTCTTTTCATTGGACCAAGAAGTGGTCATTCAAGCCTAAGTCCGGCCCTTCTCCCCCAACCCTTCAAGAAAAGGAAAAACATGGCGGACATTTCGAACAAAATGGCGAATTCGCCATTTAGCCAAACAAAATAAAAGGGGGGACCGTAAAACACAAAAAAAACTATTAATTATTACTGAGTTAGCTTTTAAGTGAGATGATGATAAATTGCTATGACATTACTATTATTTGGTTTAGTTAGTAAAACTTATGGAGTGATGAAAAAAAAAGGAAAGTCGTTATTCGACAGTTAGAACAATCATCACGACACTGTTAGAACCCAAGTCTATGATAGTATTCTAAACCTTCGTATATTAATATTATTTATGGTACAATGATGTTTCAATGTGGGTAATTTTGTGAGTATGATGCCAAGAATTTATTAATATTTCTCATATTCACTAACTGAGAAAGATACTTATTATTTTCACGAACCTATTCATCAACTAATAGAGAATCGATTTTAGGTGTATTGACATTTTCATCCGACAACACTGAAGTAAAATATTCAAGCATATAATTTAGTTTTCAGAGAAAGAATTTTATGTATATCGCATCCCTGCAAGAAAAGAGACACAAGTAAAAAAAATGGCAATTTTGAAGTAATGCCATTGAAAAATATGTATGAAGTGCCCCATCGTGCACGAAAAGCGACGCATCTCTATCTTGCAATTTGTCCACCAGAGGGCAGTTGTATCAGTTTTATTGTAATGTTAGTTCAAGCATTATAGTATTGTTTGAGCTGATTTTTCTCAAACGCTGCAGTTTTGAGTTGTGACACTTTTCTTGTCGGGTTGCGATATGTCTGATGTCCAGTCTAACAATAAAGTCAAAGGACTCAAAACCAACTCTAAATGTGATGCGATATAAAAAATAAATTACGCAGAGATATATAAAATAAAACAACACTTAGGTCCGTAGTGGCACGTATGGCATCCGTCACTTCCTGTTTATAACTTCTCTTGAAAGCTGCTGAACAATAGGACTCGTTCCAAGTCCATCGATTTCATTGGATGTAGTCATCACACCATAAATTTAGGGATAAGTTAAAAAAATAACCCGTCCACAGCTATAAGCTCATACGGGTAAATTAGCTACTGAAATCCCGATAGCCACGGGAATCAGAACAACGAAAGTTACAAAAAAAAAACGAACCGCCAATGGCGCCAAAGTAATCCAATTTAACCAAAATAAAAAAATTTAGGCCTGAATTTTTGGTGGCAATAACCTGGTTGCAAAAGCATTCGTGTATTCAAATAAACTTTTTTTTCTCTCATTCTTAACTTTTTTTTTCTTTCTTGTATAGTACACTGTACAATACATAACAACACCAAATAAACAATATAATAACATAAGTAATACCATGAAACATGTATAACACAGCTTGCATATCTTACAATATATTAGAATGCAAATCAAATAGATCAGAAAAGGAAATTTACTGGTGGATAATTGCATTTCTAAATACACAAGGTACGATTACATTTCAGAGTTCTTGATAACATTACAAGCAATTTATAATAAATAATTCAATGAAGTAAATTTCCTATGCATTTATCACAGTGCAATTTCAATTGCAATTACGGTATACTAAGTCTACGCATACAATCCCATGTACATAAACACTCATAAAGAAAACATAACATACAACTATTGCGATATAATGCATTTAAAAAACCCATATATTAATATTGCATCAGTCTTAAATACAAAAAACTT
This sequence comes from Dolomedes plantarius, assembly GCA_907164885.2. NCBI lineage: Eukaryota > Metazoa > Arthropoda > Arachnida > Araneae > Dolomedidae > Dolomedes > Dolomedes plantarius. The sequence goes on along the minus strand of OU015496.1, from coordinate 29,481,592 downwards.
ATAAATGACAGTAATACAATTTAAATAACACTGTATAACTATTATCAATACAAGTACAAGGTACTTCAAATACATAGTGCACTATAAAATAATATTTTTTTTAATTTAATTTAATTTCTATTCTTTTACAACACTTGTAAATAATATTGCACAACTGACAAAACAGTTAATTCTACACCAAACAAATTTTCCCACTGTCTTTGACTTAATTAATGCAAACCTATAATTACCCGGCTTGGATTCGAACTCGTAAACTACCACTTGGTGGTCCCGTATATTAACCCTAGACCACCTTTTTTTTCTTTTTCATGTTGTTGTTGTTGTTTGTTTGTTTGTTTTATTCATTATAAAGTCCAGCTAGCCAATTTCTTAATACGTACTTACATTTTGACTAAATTACCATAAACAAATTTTATATTAACGACGCAAGGAAAGAAGATATGATTAATCATTATGACATTATTATTATTTATTAATACCCTATTATTTAATAATTTATAATTAATTATGATATTTATGATATTTAACATATTTAGACGTAAATCAGGGCTGCAGTTGTTCATTTTAATCTGAATAACAAGTGAAGGTCAATAGCTAGATCCACCTATTGAAAGACCAAGGTTTCAAGACTATCTTCACCACTAACAGGAAAAGGCCTCGTGCCATCCTGAGTCTTTCGTCTTAAAATTCTTTGTTCTCGTCATTTAAATAAAATATAAAAATTTATAAAAACTATACTTGGCTTTGCCAAGGTTAAAAACTATTAAATTTTTATAAAACAAAATAAAAATCTATTTTACAATCCTTAAACTTCCTTCTAGCACTTATTATTTGTCTCTGAGTAAATCCTTTTGGATTTGCTCGATTTCCTAGTTTTAGAACTCACGGATTCTGAACCTTATCTCTCTATCAAAACTCTTTTCTTCCTCCTCTCTCTACCTGTCAACTGAAAACCAGCTTTCAGACAGCTATTGACTCCGCCTCCACCAGAGAAGCATCACGAAGATCTTGGAGACATCCATTGAGAACTCTTCATTTCACCCTCCAAAGCTCTGACCAAAAAAACTCTCTGCTTCACTTTTGTGTTGCAATTTACACTTCCGAAGATATTTACAAACGAACATTCCTTTTCTCATTTCGGTGGAACTTTCGCTCTCCGTTGTCAATCTCATGAAAAATCTGTGTTAGAAGGCGATGGCCTAGGTAACACAGTTAATCACATGTTCCTATGGTCCTATGGACTACCTTCATGAGCCTCTCAGCCACTACTGCATCACCGTTTGCAGTCAAAAGGAAACATTTAGTTTAAGTATTCATTCATTATATTATGTTTTTAATTTAAATTTCACTTTTAAAACATTTTTATGACAATTTTTTATGACGTCTAAACAGTGATACTATTATATGAAATGCCCAGGCTGCTTAAGTCAAGTAGTTTGTATACTATGCATTATTGACTAGTGTAATGAAATCATGCAGCCTATAAAAGCTACTCGTGATAGTTCAACTACAGAAGTTTTAATTTGTTTTAAATTTATGCTGCCATATACACTCATGGACAAAAAAATTAGCGCACCAAGAAATAATTGCGGGATCGTAACGAAACTTGCAATGAAGGTACATGTCGGGGAGATATGCAAATGATTAGAAATGCAGCGTGATTGCGCATTACGTATAGCCGGTAGAGGGCGTTGAACATCGTACTCTGTGGAGTATAAAACAGGAAACTAAAGCTTGTTTGAGTGTGCTGAATCATTTACAAATGAAGAACTGAGATAGACATGCCATTACGCCATGTTCGAAGACAATATAAGCAGTTGTCGCAGTTTGAGAGGGAGAGAATCGTCGGGATGATGGAAGCTGGGTGGTCAGCTAGGCGAGTAGCTCGTCAATTAGGCCGCTCTGGTTGTGTTGTGAGGAGGTGTTGGGACCAGTGGACCCGAGAGATGTCATGTACACGAAGACCAGGCTCAGGACGCCCTCGACAGACCAGTCGTCGAGAAGACCGCCACATCGTAAGAAATGCACGCGTACAGCCAACTGCTTCATCGGCCGCCATCCAGGCACAGGTAGCACCTTCACTAGGGGCCTCTGTGTCTTCTCGAACCATACGAAGGCGCCTGGCTGAAGGACAGTTGGTATCGCGGCGCCCATTACGTGTGCTGCCCTTGACGCCCACCCATCGACGCCTCCGTTTGGAGTTTTGCCGCGCACGAGAAAACTGGACTGCAGCGGAATGGAACCAGGTCGTCTTTAGCGACGAATCCAGATTCAATCTCGGCAGTGATGACAATCGTGTTCGTGTGTGGAAAGCCCTCGGTGAACGCTTCAATCCTGCCTTTGCTGTACAGCGACACATCGCTCTCACAGCTGGTGTGATGGTATGGGGTGTCATTGCCTACAATACACGGTCACCCCTAGTATTGTTCCGTGGCACCATGACAGCCCAGCGGTATGTTCATGAAATCCTGCAACCACATGTGTTGCCACTCATGCAACTGCTCCCAGGAGCCATTTTTCAACAAGACAATGCTTGGCCTCATACGGCAAGGGTGTCACAAGACTGTCTCCGCACTGTTACTACCCTTCCTTGGCTTGCCCGATCCCCAGATTTGTCTCCAATCGAGCATATCTGGGATCATTTGGGACGACGAGTTAGGCATCCCACGAGTTTGAACGAACTAGGGGCAAGGTTACAGCAAATATGGAACGAAACGTCTCAAGACATCATACAGAACTTGTATGACTCAATGCCCGATCGTATCGCATCGTGCATTCGCGCTAGAGGGGGTCCAACGGAGTATTAACTCCTCCGTTCTTTTGCCCTTTTCTCTGAAATAAATTATCCTTTTTCTTTGATTTTCTTATCATTTACTTATATCAAAGTAGTCATTACGTATGTAAAATTTCGTTTCATTTTGACGACTCCTTCTTGGTGCGCTAATTTTTTTGTCCATGAGTGTATTATAGTCATGTACGACAGTGTAGCCTCATAAAGTAACATCTAATTAGCTCAACTTTGCAAAAGAATTTTCACAAATTACTATCACCAATATTATTAACAACTTTGCTAGCTTAGATTCATTTTATTTTTTATACTTTATTTGTAAATATTTTGACGTTAAATTATATCCGAGGCTCAATTTAAATATTTTGTTATGTAAACAAAACACATATATTTACTATACTTTTGTTTAATAACTCTTTACTGTATTCTGTCACGTCCTAAATTTTATAATTTTTGTAATTCATTGGGCGATCCCCAATTGTTTATCTTCTAACTACAATTTCTTTATATTTATTTGTATGTAACCCTAGCTGTTTTAGGTAAGTTGTAAACTTTTTCCCTAGATTAACATTATTAAACAAAACTAATTCACTAGTGATTTAACACTAAGTATTTAGATTCAATTTGTATTCAACGTCCCAACAATAGTTTTATTTATTCATCAATTAAATAATTAATTTAATTATTCATTTTATTTAATTAATTAATATATTTGCATGTTTATTGATTTATACTATTACTTTTCCAGAATAGTACACCTGAACCGGGCCCGAACTCGCGACCTCCTGCTCCACAGTCCAAGGAAAAGGCGCCACCCCATTATTTCTCCTGCATTGGCAATCCATGTAACAATGTAGTTAAGTCTATTACTAAATAATTTCATTAAAAGTTTATTTTACCATGATTCTGTTTTATCTTTTGCATATTATACACGCTATTTCCAAATACTCCTAAAGTAAGTATGCCATTTTCAGCAAGTAAATTTCTTTTTTTTCATAACTGTGTTGACTATATTAAGGTCTTTATATTTTTCTTCCTTAAAAAACCTAGTCTGCTATTTATTCAATAAAAAAATTTTTTAGGAAAAACCAAGAAAACAAAACAAAGAAAGACAATTTACAAAAGAAGCAAAAGGTCAGGAAGTCAAGACAAACCCAAAAGAGGGAAATGAAAATTCATCAGATCTTGCATAACATATTTGATAAACCTTTTACAATAGTAATCAGAAAATAATTTTGTATATGACCAACTTCTAAAACCGGAAGGTAATTTTTCACGAAGAATACGCTAGTTTGGACACGAGTATAAACAATGTTGAATTGACTGCTCTTCTCCACAGGTACATAAGGCCGATTTACCGAAAAATCTTTGTTGATATTTACCTGGTTCAACCAAAAGTCTGCAGAAAGTCTTTCTGTAGTGATCTTTGGGAACACCTTATACAAATCCCTACCAACTTCACTTTCATCCCAATTCTTTTGCCATTCGTTCATGTAAAATTTTTCTATTCTCTTTTTAATTTGTTTTTTGGTGTATTTATAGTTTCCCGCAATGCTCTCTAAAGTTGTGGCTTGTTTCGCAGCTTCGTAGACCGCCTCATTTTCGATTATACCACAATGTGCTTTAACCCAATGAAAGTAAACTTTATGATCACTTTCTTGAATAGTAGCTTTGAGTTTTTCAATATTAGCACCCTTAAAAGTTAACGCACATATTGCTTGTAAAGTGCTCCTTGAATCACTAAAAATGTCATATTCTTTTATTTGTATATCATTAGCATTACTAACAGCCAATCTTATAGCCTCCACCTCAGCAGCGTAGGACGAACCGCCTAGCACTTAATAATTCCTCTCTATAGCCATTTCTGTATCTAATACTAGCTTCACCTACTCTATTATTAATCTTTGAACCATCTGTATAATAACAATAATTTGTTATAGGCTTAAGACTATAAGTCCAGTCATGACTCTTCCTATTTTTGACTATCCAAATAGTTTTATTCTTTATTTCACAGTTGGAAGAATTAAACTTTGTGTCTCCAATTTCTATTTCTTTGCCTTCATTATCTATATATATATATATAAAACAGTTCCGTAACTGACTGACTGACTCACTGACTCACTGACATACAACGCATACACCAAACCGCTGGACTTAAAGGGTTGAAATTTTGCATGGCAATTCTTCTTATAGTGTAGGGGTGCACTAAGAAAGATTGTTGAAAAATTCTTCTTAGATTTTTTTTAAAATTAAATTTTTAAGCTGTTTTAGTAACTTTTTTTAAGTTTGCGTTTAAACTTAAAAAAGTTACTAAAACAGCTTAAAAATTTACTTTAAATAACTTTAAATACTGGTACTTTAAATAAATTTATCGTCACGTGCATAACAACTAAATAGACAAAAATATATTTTTATTTTCTTGCTAATGCGGCAGACGATTGGACATTATCCAAAAAAATATTAAAATACAATAAAAGATATTATGTTCCTCAAACTGTACTATATTAACTGTACTATATTCTTTAGTATGTCGTATTCCATTTAATTTGAATATTTTCTTCTACGTTATTTTGTCTATAAAAATATCCCTTACGATTTTTTTATAAATACTTTTTTGTTTTTTTTACACCAATTGTATACATTGATCGTCGTATTTATTATAAATATATATATATATATATATATATATATATTTATTTATTTATTTTTGGCATTAATTGCATACATTGACCGTTGTATTTAATTTGAATGTACTCCGTAGCGAAGTGCGGGTTTTCAAGCTAGTAAATCATATAATGCTTTTTCTCAATCTTAGCCCTAATGTCTAATAAATTTAAGGATAAATCTTCTTAACATGAAAAAGGTAGCTATACAGCTTCTTTTGAAAAGAGGGTACGCGTAGATAGATTTGGGATATTTTTAAAAGTAACTGGAGACTTTTACGATTTGGGGATGCATTCGATGGTTCAATGGTTTTAGCTCTTTGTTCTTGCCAATAAATCAACTTTAGTACACATAAAGGATTCATCACGGGTTCGCATAACTTGCTTTAGATTGCAGAATATTTAACGAGCTATGGAATACATGCATTGAGTACAGAGCCGTGCTCATCGCATTTCGCTTCGAATCGTTTCTTGATCTGAATGTCCAGGCGAGGTTACAAAACTATATAGAATAGCAGCGCAATCTAGCATAGCACTAAATAATTCATATGAATTTCCCACATAAGACATCGCATGCATATATAAATATGCTGGGTAGTTCAAAAGTTATGCATTTTGTAACTTGAAAGCTCGATCTGAAAATTGTTAGAAGCAAATAACTGCACAGATAACATGAATACATGTAGAATGAACTGTAAGCGGGGTTGTTTAGATCAGCAGACACTACAGACTTTCCAACATTTTTTTTTATATTCAAGATTCTTCCCCTGATATACAGCTGTCTTACACAAGAAATGCTTCTTTTTTAAAATTTCGATCTTAAGACTGCGAACGACACACGAAAATCCGTGGGAGTTTAAGAATGGTCTATACCAGGGGTTCTCAACCTTTCAGGCTCTGTGCCCCCCTTTGAACACAGATGTGAGGTCATGCCTCCCCCCACCACCACCACCACCATATGAGGTCAATACAAGTAGTACAATCGGAATTTGAAACTGAAGCTGGTTATTAAATGAAAATATAGAATAGATAATTTCATACACAAAATTTAATATTACTACTCATTTCTTTATTTGGAACATATTATTATTAGAACATATGAAATCAAAAAATTAAATACAGATCAAATGTATTTGAGGTAATCAAGGATCTAGGTGAGGTTGGCATGCAATACCAGTCACTTTCACAACATTAATGAGAGGGGTGGCACTGTTTGTCCTTGACAAGTTTTTGAATATTAGGTTATAACTGTGACAAAGCACACCTCAGGTCACTTTCAACGTCCAGCTTTGCTCGATATTTTAACTTTATGTATGCTAATGCTGAAAATCCAGATTCACAGAGATATGTGGATGAAAACTGCACTAACAACCTCAAAGCTTCCAAAGAAACTTCTGGGTAAACAGGAAAATAGCGTAACCAAAAATTTTCAACATCCATGTTTTCGAATTCCGCGTATATTTGAGAATCACATTTTAGGTCAATTGCCTGTTCCTGAATATGATCAAGATGTATTCCACATCTATTTCAAAAGGATCTCTTGTCAACTTAAACTCTCAGTTCTCTGAACTAATATCTGGAAAATAATCTGCAATTTTATTTTGCAATGCCACCAAATGCCCTGATATAAGGTCCTTTAATTCATTTATCTGTTCCAATGTGAGATTTTTTTTATCATCGAGGTGGTCGTTCAATCTTGTAAAGGATGAAAACTTTGGCTCTGAATTCTGAAAACGGTGTTGCCAAAGAGTTATATTTTCTGTGAAACTTTTAACTTCATCATAAGTCTTCAGAATGTTTCTCTGACATTGTAGCTACAATAATTATCGTGTGCGACAATTATTGTGTTCGTGTTCGTATGTCGAAATTACGTTACGGTTACATTGTGACCGCAAAATTGAGTACAGTGAATTACAGTTAGTTTTACTTTTTATTTTTTTTAACTCACACCTCCCTTGAAATTCTTCAACGCCTCCCCAGGGGGGGCGCGCCCCCCAGGTTGAGAACCGCTGGTCTATACTATAATATACTTTACTTCAATTTAACTTATGCTGTATTTAAATACGTATATTTAATTTAACGCTGTGGTAATTTTTTCAGTACAAAGCTGTGGACTGTGAAGAATCCATTGATTCTCACAATCTTAAAAAACAAGACCCCCCTTCTTTTCATACACGTTCCAGGAAAAAGCAACGGTGAACCTGCGGGCGGACCCAAACAGCTGTTGACGCTACACCAATCAAACTCCAGAGAAATGAGGTCACTTTTAAAGGCGCCAGCTGTTGACGCTAGACCAATCAAACTCCAGAGAAATGAGGTCACTTTTAAAGGCGCCAACTGTTGACGTTAGACCAATCAAACTCCAGAGAAATGAGGTCACTTTTAAAGGCGCCAGCTGTTGACGCTAGACGAATCAAACTCCAGAGAAAAGAGGTCACTTTTAAAGGCGCCAGCTGTTGACGCTAGACCAATCAAACTCGAGAGAAATGAGGTCACTTTTAAAGGCGCCAGCTGTTGACGCTAGACCAATCAAACTCCAGAGAAATGAGGTCACTTTTAAAGGCGCCAGCTGTTGACGCTAGACCAATCAAACTCCAGAGAAATGAGGTCACTTTTAAAGGCGCCAGCTGTTGACGCTAGACCAATCAAACTCCAGAGAAATTAGGTCACTTTTAAAGGCACCAGCTGTTGACGCTAGACCAATCAAACTCCAGAGAAATGAGGTCACTTTTAAAGGCGCCGATTAGAGCCCTTTTAAATTTAGAGCGATACCAGCGCCAAATTGAAAGTGCGTCGCTACGGAAGTTAAAAAATTCAGTTAGCTCTGAGTTCTCACGCTGAGACTTGCTACTCCGGCAATTGCAGCCGTGACTTCGTTTAAAGTCCTCGGTGAGGCAAAGTGTTTTACTTTCGATTCGGAGAAGAATCGTTCGACACCTCGTCGACTTACTTCGGGCAGAAGTATATGGAAGGCTGAGTTCAGGATCTCAAGCTAAGAAGCGCTACTCAGGCCTCGCAGCCAGAATTTAAATTCTCGATAAGTCCTTGTGATAGGCGAAGAGTTTTATTGACTTCCTGTCGACCTCCAGTATCTGACATAGCTTGTTTTATGATCCCAGAAGGATTTGGACAATTGCTGAGTTTCTGTGGACTTGAATTCTCGCAGAAGTGATCGTGACGCATCAAGAGTTCCCGTGCACGATCAAAAGGACTTTAGTGCCTGAGTGCAGTTAGACATCTAATATAAACTGAGGTGTGGTAGCTGACTTGTATATCCGCACAGCATTAGAGAGCATCGCTCCTGTAATTTTCATAATTTTCAACGACTCAATCATCTTGTAAATAAATCGCTCATTGTAAATATTATTAGATTGTATCGTTGATTTCTTTTCGCTACCATTCGGCGAATTCTTTACAGGACATATCGCAACCCGGCAGGAAAAGTGACACAGCTCAAAAATGCAGCATTTGAGAAAAATCAAAGAATACTATACAGCTTGAACTAGCATTACAATAAAATTGATACAACTGTCCTCGGGTGGACAAATTGCGAGATACAGATGTGTCGCTTTTCGTGCACGATGGGGCATTTCATACATATTTTAACATGAGATTACGTTCCTCCATAACGGTTCTCCGGAAAACAAAATTGCAGAAGCTAAAACCGACCGTCCGTACCTTGCGAGTAATAATTTTGGCAGCGCACCAAACCCAGCCTGTATCGCTTGGACAAGCAGTAAACAGTTAAACAAAAAAGTACCAAAATGCGTCAAATTTTATATATATATATATATATATATATATATATATATATATATATATATATATATATATATATATATATACACAAAAGAGATAAGCAACGATAAGTTATCTTACGTTAATATCCCGCGGTAGTTTCGTTAGAAGAAACTACCTGAAATTTTTTTTTCAGTGACATAACGTCGAAATTGCCTTTTTTTTTTTACTTGTGTCACTTTTCATGCCGGGATGCGATATTTTACGGCATTCCGATTCATTTCTTCCCATGACATTCGGTTATTTAAAAAAAGCAAAGTTTCTCCTAAAACTTGAATCTGAAGAGAGCGAACGACACAGTAAAAACTCATCTTAGTTTAAGAATGGTGTATCACGTCTCATCCGCTTGATGGAGTGGCCTCATCGATCATTGTTTCCGATTAAGTGGAGAGTAAATCAAAGTGTCCCTGGTTCGCAAATTAATCTAAATAATCAATTCTTTAAGAGTGTCAGTTTTGACTTTCTGAACGTGGCAAAATGTTAAAAGGGACATGTCATAATCTTTAAGTGCTTTTTATCGCTATATATTTTGTTTAAGTGCAAAGAAAATATCTAGTGTAAAAGAATATAGGAATCTGTCTGCATAGTTAGAAGATAAAATAACACAGTTTGACAGTTGGAATGCCTTCAGTCTTGTTACGGATCTATTGCATAATATAATAGAAGATAAAAATTTCACTGGAAATTTCACCCTCCATTAAATATAACTTTTGCCCAGCTGTGTCTTATAGTATTTTATAAAGATCGCTCTAGAGTAGGCACATGGAGGGATGTTGAGAAATCTCAATACAAAGTTTAGACCACTGTTTTTATAGCTGAACTATTATGTTTAAACTTTGCCATTAAATGGATCATGGATCGAGTTAGTGCTGACAAAGATTATTTCATTTGTACCGATTCACTTTCATCCTTGGGAGACCTTAAAATATATTTCTTCTGCCAATAGCATTATCGTCGAAATTCAAAGGCAACTCAAAACCCTTGAAATTAAAAACGTCTCTGTTTTCTTTGCTTTTGTTCGTGGACATACAGGTATCTTTGGTAACGAGCGAGCCGACTTCCTTGACAAGTATGCCACTAAGCGTGAAATTGACATTAATGTCAATATTCCCGAATCTTTTTTTAAGAAGGTCATGTTTGAGAGTATGGTGGAGTCATGGAACCAAGAGTACATCAGCTCAAGTAATGGTAGTTTAACCAAGAAATTTTTCCCGTCCATTAGAATGAGACTCTCATGCCATCACTTCTTTGTTAACTACAAATTGACTCAGTTCCTCACAGGACATGGAAATTTTAAGAGCTATTTGAGTAGATTCAACTTGTGTTCGGCGACCCCCTGTGACAGCAGCGTTGGTGGCGAGGAAAATGCTGAACATGTTCTGTTTTTGTGTTCGAAACACCGCAGGGAGAGAAATATTTTTAAATTGGCTCCTAAGGACTTAAATATTAACTCGCCTCCCAATTTCTTTCTTCTCGTTTCTGGGAAGTGTGCTTTCGGCTTATTTTGTAAATTTATTATAAATATTTGTAATTCTTAGCTTCTTTTTTGTTTTGTTGTGTCTGTTTCTTCTGTTTTCTTGGTGTTTTATACTTACCTCTGTATGTCCCGTGTGATACTTTGTGGTACACGGGAAATTTTATGTGTATTTTTTAATTAAAAAAAGTTTAGACCACTAAATTAGTTCCCTCGTGTTTTTCTGTTGGTTTTAAAGCTGTAATTTTCAACCCGGTTCAACCCCATCTAAACTATTCAGAATTTTTGGTCCTTACAAAGGTGGGAAAAAAAGTGGCCAAGTGTTAAAGAACTCAGCACGAATGAGATCAAAATTCTTGAACCGGCACTCTACATTTATAGAAACCTCTACATTTCATTCGCCAGAACAAGAAATGTAACTATTCTTCTGACGGTGTTGGATAATCATTAAAAATTCACCGAAATGGAGACCCGGAATATTTCAAATTATGGCCATAGTTGCTAAGCTAGCTAATATCGCGATAGATATATTCAGTTCAGATTACGAAATGAAATCTCAGTAACATCGATTAAAAGTTCCAGGGATCAACTTCATACATCAAAAACTACGCAAAAAGGATTGTGTTCAATACAACCAGAAATAAAATTTTAGGAAATGTATCTTATATTTTTCTTTTCTCATCTTTAATAAAGTATTTTTCAGCCACGCTAACTTTGCTTATCTTTAGTTTTTTTCACAATACCTATTATTACAGGAGGAATTTTTACCATGTTTTTATTAACTCGCTTTCTTGTTTGTGTGTGTGTTGTTAGTCCAGTACAAATCTTGCAATCCATTTTTAACTAACTTTCCGACTAGCTAGACATTTGAAACTTTTAGAATAGCTCAGAACACGGTGACAATGCATTATTTTAATACTTTTAGCCATCTTTAAGCAGAATTGAATTCTTTTTCAGTTAATTTTGTTTTGCAGACTGGTGCAGCCATCTTTAGGCCGGGACGGTAACGAAAAGTTAAACGCAAGTTAACTTCCAATTAACTTCACTTTCTTTCAAGTTGATGTGATAATTCATCAAAAAAATTTTTAAAAAGTATTTATTGATACATAGAATTGTCAAGTTTATATGATTCAACAGAAAATTTAAAAACATGGTGTATAAAAAGTTCTTTTTATCTTGAAATTAATTATTTAAGCTCGTTTTCAAAAAAATTGCAAAAGGCCATGGTGAAACAGAATTTCTGTGAGAACGAAAGAACTAAGACAGACAGTTGTAGCTGACTTTGGCCTTGGGTCATGATTACCTCTCTGTAAACAATCATCATTCAATATTATTTCTGAACCGCCCTGCTGTCTGGGAGATCTCCGGGGAAAGAAATGGACTTTATTCACATCTCTGCAGTCTTGTGTTCCTTTCTACTTCATGGTGGGAGCGCAGGAATGAACCAAACAGAAAAGAAAGGAACCAAATAGGTTTGTTAATGTCACTATTAATAATTTTAACCTCTTTTAAGTTTCCGTTTTGGCATCAATTGTCTTTTTTAACCTCTCATTATGGAAAAAAAAGAAAAACCACTATTTTCTCATATTCGTATTAGAATGTAATACAGTCGGACCTCTATTTAACGAAGTCGTTAAATCCCGAAAAAAAGTTCGCTATATGAAAAATTCGTTAAATAGAGATTTACCTTTTAAAATACTTTAAACTACATAAGACAGATTTTAAATTCATAAGCACTAAATATTATTAATAAAAGTAATTAATCACACCTTTATTTTGTAAATTAATGTCTATTTGTTTTATATATCTTACCCATCAAACAGAAATTTTCAAGGAACAAGAATAAAACAAAACATTGTCCGGGAATAAACTGAATTTCCAATAAAAAAATTATATTAAAATTAACGAATTTTAATGACATTATCGCATTTATTATACCAAGTAATTTTAAACTTACATTACCACATTCGTCCTTAAATTTAATTACTGATAAAGATTGTTAATTTTGTCTGAGTTTTTTGTTTGAAAAAATGTTTTCTCTCATAATATGTCTCGCATCTTTGCAATACACCAAAAGGCCCTTGAGGCGTATTTTCTTCAACCTGTAATCCGCGTCGGAACGTGTTAAAAGAAAGTTAATGTGTTAAATGTGTTAAAAGAAAGAATGAGTTTGAAATGTTCAGAAAAATTTTGAGAAATATGGAGAAAAAAATATTGGATCACAAGAAAAAGTTCGTTAAATGGAGAATGCATTTCGCTATTTGGAGGTTATTTTACAAAGAAATTAGGAAAACGTTCTTGGTTCCAAGGAAAAGTTCGCAAAATAGAGGTTCGTTAAAGAGAGGTCCGACTGTAGTTTATAAAGGGAACGGATGATAAATCAGTGCTTTATACAAACTTTTCTCTCCCAAAGAAATAGGTTTATCTTTCCTTATATCATTCTTCATTTAAAAGTAATAAGTAAAATGTAGAGAAAATACATGCCATAATAGCCATATGCCCTACTTTCTGTAGTTCTTGAGAAAAACATCACATTATAATTTATTTAAAGAGACTATTAAAAGATTTACACTTTCGCTAGCATATCATATAATGTTCTCAAAATACATCTAATATGTAGCTCTAATTTTAAACTGCTGTATATATTTCATTTTTAAAAAATATGAAACTCTTGGACTGAATATAACTGCAAAGTTAAAGTTAAAATGTCCAAGTTGAAAGATTGTATTCAGAAATAAAAACTTTTCCGATTAGACATTTTAAATCTGACACACACAAAAAAAACTTTAAGCTTCATGTCGGGTAACTAATATTACGTTTTTATAGATGTAGTTTTTAAACTATTTATCTTTAATTGCAATTATGATACGCATTAATAATTTTGTTCTGTATGTTTTCAACTCTTTCACTATTTTAAAATTTGATAGCTTTCCTTGATGCTGAAAGCTAATAAAATTTTCGTACAAGATATTAAATTTAATTTGATGCGCAACATAATATGAATGTTTTCCTTAGGAATTTAGACTACATAATGTCGAACGTGTTAATCAACTGCAGAGTGAAACGAAATTTAAAACTTTAAAACATAACTGATTTGCTTCTAATTTTAAACTGTGGAAAGAATTTCATGCTTAATGAAAATATGAAACCTTTAGACTGAATATAAAGGTAAAGGGAATGTTAAAGGGTAAGTTTCCACAGTTGAAAGATTGTAATCAAAAGAAATTACGAAAAGTTAGAAAATGTATCTCGATGTACGGAATAATAAAATTTAAGAATATTTTAGTAATACGTATGTATTTGTTCACTCCAGTGTCAAAGTTATGTTTCATACCTAACAGCATTGAAAAAGGCCAATAAAGATAATTAGAAATCAAGGATAAATTAATACATTTCGCCGCAAAGGTAAAATTATCGTTTAAGCATCGCGGATTTGCGTTGTACTTTGACAATGAAATAGTTCGTAACACAATAAATTGCTGTAAACGTTCAGAGCGCGCAGTTTAATTGTAACAAATTGGCCCATCCTCATCAATACGGCATGATGAATTAAATAAAACCATTTTACGCAAATCTCTTAGCATCAGGAAAACATGGCGCGTAACCGCTATTGACACAAGAGTGCAAAATAATTGGACACACTGTTTGTGTCCATCGATCATCGCTGTCAATCTGACATGCCGTTAATGAAGAGGGAGTTGCACTATAATTATTCATAACAATGTAAAGCAAGTGGCTGTATGATGAGACGCCGATATTCGCCGATGTATTACCCCTGAAGGATCGGAAATTCGTTTATACAATCACCGAAAGTTCTGGTAGAGCTCCAGACAACAGTGGAAATTTTCTTCCGTTTCTGGTATGGAGAGAGATAAACAAACTAAAAGATGTTAGAATTTTGCACATGAGCATTCGATAAAATTAATGTACTGTGTCATGAAAAGTTCCATGTTGAAGTAGGTTTCCATAAATTCTGAAACCTGTGCGAGTCTAGTAAAACATTTTAGTTCTAAAATTTATCATTTAGATTTATGATATTTTTCCAATATATCTTAGAAGCGAGGAATTAATTTTCATTTAAGGTATGCGGTATTAATAATGGATAGTAGTTATTCTCAAGACGTAACTTTATAAAACGCAAGACATTATTCAGGCAATAAATAATGCTCACAGTGGGCTGACGTTGCGTGCAGTGTCTATGCACACAGATTGCATTTCAACGGCATTTATCTGGACATTTTAAAGTTTCTAATCTGCTCAGAAATTAAGGTCACAGTATTTTAGCTTTATTTTAGTATTTAGCCAATCAATGGTCGCAATTTCTGTTAATAACTAACATTGCACGTGTTTTAATTCGAAGGCAGATTTGGCTGAAAGCAACGTTTCACCTTGAACCTTTAACACAGTAATGGTGTCATATCATCCAGTTAATGAGATCTAAGTATCCAGGGTGACTTACGAGTGTACGTGTATTTTCCCGATCTCACTAAAACACACGCAACGCAATACCTTTATCGCTGTTCATTGCCAGTTTGTATTAGTGTTAAAACTTTCTTATTCGGCTACTGAAAGAATTTGATTATCTTTCTCTATAAGCTAATGTGTTGCGTACATGCATACCAATATATATAATTTAGACTGAAAGACTTTAGAGGAAACTACACTGCTGGCCACTGTAACTGCAACACCCTGAAGGAAACATGCAAATAACATGAAATTTACAACATGCATTAGCGGAGGTGAGATATGCAAATGATTAGAATTTCAGCGCAGACGCACATCACGCGCGCCTGTGGCGCCACTTCAAATCGCCATTTAAGGCTTGGAGATTTCGACGATTTCAAGTTCGGCAATTGTGTTTTTCTTGTTTTTTCAAAAAAACGATCAATTATGCCTCGTCGAAAACAGCGATCATCTTTTGATCAAGTATCCGAGTTCGAAAGAGGAAGGATAGTGGTCTACCGAGATTGTGGATTATCTTTCAGGGAAATCGGTAGTCGTGTTGGACGAAACCAAACAACTTTAATGCGGATATGTGATCGTTGGATGCAGGAGGGTACGACGGACCGGCGTGTTCGATCGCATCTATCTCAGCGCACCACTTCACGTGATGACAGGCAAATTGTGCGCAAGGCAGTGACGGATCGCTCAGTCACATCACGAACCATACCACAGCACATGCAGTCTGTAACGCATCATCCAGTGTCTGCGCGTACCATTCGACGCCGTTTACAGCAGAGTGGTATGTCCGCAAGACGTCCATTGCTTTGTCTATCCTAGACGCAGAACCACAGACGTCTCCGCCACCAATGGTGCGATGACAGAAGGATGTGGACGGCAGAATGGAATGAAATTGTCTTTACTGACAAGTCACGCTTCTGTCTGCAACACCACGATGATCGCATTGGAGTCTGGAGACACCGTGAAGAGAGGATGCTGAACAGCTGCGTTATGCACCGCCACACTGGTCCTGCACCGGGTATTATGGTATGGGGCGGTATTGGATATCACTCTCGCACACCTCTAGTACCCATTGCCGGTACTTTAAACAGCCAGCGCTACATCTCCGAGGTGTTGGAGCCAGTTGTCCTTCCTTACCTTCAGGGCTTGCCCACAGCCATATTTCAACAGGATAATGCGCGACCACACGTGGCACGCATTGTCCAACGGTTCTTCGTCAATCGCCAGATTGAATTGCTTCCCTGGCCGCCTCGCTCTCCGGATCTTTCGACGATAGAAAACATGTGGTCCATGGTTGCTCTACGATTGACCCAGATTCCATCCCCAGCTGCCACAGCAGATCAACTTTGGCAACGTGTGGAAGCTGCTTGGTCTGCTGTACCCCAAGAACTCATCGAAAGTCTCTTAGAATCAATGCCGAGGCGTGTGGCAGCGGTGATCTCCAACAATGGCGGCTACTCTGGCTACTGATTTTGGCAGGAACCACACTTCACAGAAGTCTATAAATTTAATCATTTGATACTTGGTCAACATGTTATCTACAAAATAAATTTTGTTGTTATATCTCTTGTCTTTTTTGGTGTTGCAATTTGGGTGGCCAGCAGTGTATTTATGTGTAATAACTTAAATTGAGAAAGAATATAGAACCAATAACACTAAATGAGATTAATTCTTACCTGTTGCATCCGTTAAGGTGAAAAAACTCAGCTAAAATGCCTCCCATTGCTTGAAATACCCTCATGTCTGGATATGTTTTTCCATAGAAGCTAAAAGTAAGTTATCAAATCAAAATTAATTTTTGTACCCTCCATCTGTTTTGAAATATTTTTGCAGCATGATATGACACAGAGCGCGGAAATTTCGGGGGTTTTCGTCGCCGTCAAAGCAACAGAGTGAAGATAAAATGTGAACAAGTACGCCCTACTAGAACGTATTAAGGCATACCATTTCGACCTACGTTTATGGGTATTAAAGTAACCTTTTCGATAGATTTAAGGGGGTCCGGGACACATTTACATTTTTTTTTATTTATTGAGTTAAAATTTATAATTTTTTTGTGATGGTTAACTATATAATTTGTAAACAAAATCACTTCATAAAACTTCTCAAAATGTTTTTAAAAAATTTTTAATTTAAAAATTTAAAAAAAAGTGGAGTAAATTAAAATTGTTATAACTCGAAATATTATTTGTCGAATTTCTGTTCTTTTCCTTTAATTAAACAGAAATATATGTTTTTATTTTGATTCAGCATTTTTTAAAATTTTAATTTTTTAAAAAATTAAAAATATTTATATTAAAAATTACAAAAAAAATTATGTAACATATTTTAAAAAAATCATATTTTCAAAAGTAACTATTTTTTTCAAATTTTCCGAATCAAAATTAAAGTAAAATAGTTGAAAAAGACATGTTCCAAGTTTCAACCATTTATCTTTAACGGTTCTTGACTTATAACAATTTAAGACGGGAAATGGGGAAAAAACCCATCATGCAGAATAACGCACTTACAGGTTTAAACAACGCTTGGATACTATAGAATGTTGCAAAAAAAAAAATAATCCTGTTCTAGATAAGATAGAAACATGGTTTAAAAGTCATTTTAAGCGTAAAAGAACACAAAAATTTTAATGGAATGATTTTTTTTCAAATATTCGAACAATTTTGTGTCCTGGACCCCCTTAAGACTTTATCAACCAAATTTATTTTTCAGACTCAAATGGAAATGTATGGTCAAATTTTAAAACAAAAACTGTTTTGTCTCTTCTATTCAAGTGGTTGTAATCTTCAATTAAACATTTTAAAAAATGAGCTAACCCGAATTAAAGAAAAAAAGATTTTCATCGCTGATGATTAGACAATCTAGGTTAAATCTTCTACGAGGCGTTAAGATAAACTTAACGGAATTCAGTTCCAGAAATAATTAATTTGGTTGGGCTCATAACGCACGTTAAATTAATGTAAAATCTCTAATGCTAAATAGTTGTCCCTTAAAATAAAATAGCGTAATTTTTATACCGTTCCCTCGACGTGTGTGTTCTTGAGAATTTAGCCATTGCCCCATTTCTCTTAAACCGTAAAACTTCAACCATAATTTGTTTAGCCAGGTGTTAGTCTCAGGATTCCCTTGTTAAGTTTCACTAAAAGGCACTTTTTATGGCTGATAATTGCAGGGTGTGTCATGTGAACATCCAACTAGCTTTTGTCCACGCATGCCGTTTAAGTTTGCTCACTAAATTGGCCCATAAAATCAGTTTTAAGTTAGAAATATATGTGTGTGTTCTCTGCTATTCCTTTGTACGAGAGGAAGTTTTCCCACGAGTGAATTTGGCGACAGCTTGGCGTGAAGGCACTCTCCGAAGATGTTCTTTCTCCCCTCGTTCGACCAATCATGCAGAGGCGCGAATTTCGTTGTAGCAGGGCTAAGCCATTCAAGGTCCTCCATTTCGGCGGCGTGCTTCGTACTCTCCTCTTGGCGAGGTTTCGGCAGGGCCGGGTTTTCTTTTGTTGGCCATTAAGCGCTCGCGGTGGTGCTACGGTAATATTGCATACGCCGTGAACGTGGTCTGTAGTTTTTTAATTGGCGCTTTTCTCGCTATTGTAACCCTCGTTGTCCGTGTTTTGCAGGCCTGTCCAGTGATGAGAAGAAATCCCAGAGAGCCATATTTTTAGTGAGAGAGTTGTCTCTTATATATTTTGGAAGTTTAAGCACCCCATTAGTTTTGGCTCTGCCAATTCTGCATCGGGGGGCTATTTTTTTAGATGTTGAATGTTATTGATCATCTTCAGTCTTTAGACAATGCGGTCACATTCGTTTTTTTTTGCTATATCTCAATAATTCCGAGCTCCTTTGTTTGGTTGTAAATATCTTTTCATGTTACCCAAGACGGCACAGAAAATAAACATTTTTTTAAAATTTTTAATGCTTTGAAAGATTACTTGCTTACCAGCCTCTATTTTTCATGCTAACGTTGACAGTGAATACCGGGTGATTGTGGCACACAGGCAGTATCTTACGATCACGTAATCGGCTTCTCTTTCCAGCCACCCGAATTAGGGGACTCCTGGTACCGTTCGTTGAAAATTGTGAAGAACCGTAGTCTTTCGTCCCTTAAAGAACTTAATCTGTACCATTGTACATCTCCTGATCTCATGGGATGACACTTCAAGGATCCAACAACTTGGATTTGATCCCTCATCAACGATTCAACAGTAAGGATATCATTAAGACTTACAAATAACGACTCTTTTTCCTCACCTCCATCTCCTCCAAGTTATCTTCCGGACTTCCACTTAGACTGTTTCCATCCCTTCATTTTCCCTTTGCTAAGGAGACTGTTTTCATCCCATAAGCATCAATAGCAGATAAGTTTCTACATCACAGAACGAGCAATTCCCCTTCACAAAACCGGCCGAGTCTCCTTTATACCTATTTTTACTCCAGACCAACTTATCTGCGAAGTTAACGTTATAAACAGAAAGAATATCTTTCACCGACAGAACCACGGCACTTGAGAATTAAATTAAATTAAATACAGGTGAAATTAAAAGGAAATGATCGATCATGAAAATACTAGCTGTTTAGGGGATAATACTAAAATTAAGGTATTATGATGTCACGCATGTATCGTGGTGTTTCTCACAACCCACGAAGGTCCCTGTGATGTCGGCAACCTCACATGTTTCCCATAACGTTCTCAGGACAATATTGTACGAAGAGGAATGCCGCTGAGACTTGAGAACCAGCATTCAAGGGGTCAAGGTGACTTCCCATAGAAAAGCCCAGATAATAGCTTCTAGGGCGCATCGTTAATTTTCAGGTTGAAGGGGCGGACTGATCTTGGCCCGGAAATACGACATGACAAAGATCGGCAGAGAACTAGCCGCAGCTATTTATCAAAGGATTTTTTCCAGAGGCTGACACTGAATGGAAGGTGGCCAGCTTGACAAAGGAAGGCCCCCAAGGCACCCGGTGGCGGAAGTGAAATCCAACCCTCGCGGAGGGGAGTAGAAACCGGCAGAACGGGCCTTGGAGAGAGGTAGACAGACGAGAGAGGAAAGACTAGAGGTTGGTCAGCGTGAGGAGGCTGAGAGTATTTGGTTTTAGACCAGGGGTTAGGGGCATGCATGGATAGCAACTCTTATGAATCGTTATTAACGGAACTGCTACTGTATATATATTTATAAATAGATAGTTCTAATAAAAGAACTTAATTTTAATTTAATTTGTGCCTTTGTCGAACTATGTCGAGTCTCACTTATTTTATCTCCTCTGAGATTTTGGCTTGTTGTCGGCCACGTTTTGACAGCCCTAACACAGCTGCAAGATTAAAATCACATCCATCGCATTCTAAATTTCTGTGGGGAATTAAAAAGCTATACCAGTGGTTCCCGCCAAAAGACTGGGGAGTTAAGCCACGTATATCGATTTTCCGAGCAAAATGTGGGAAGATCTGTTTTGAAAACAGAAGCGTCCTCCACCGCCTCGTAAACCATTCATTTCGTGGAAATATCTCAGTGATTCTGACATTTCAGCAGTCCTAAAACTTTCCAAAACGATCGTCAAGAAGCAAGGCTGCCATCCTGACTAATCCCACGGCCCCCTCTCTGGAAAGTGGCACACTTCTGAGACACACTGACAAAGGAAACACCGCGAGATATGGTCAGAGACTTTGCGCATTTCGAGAGAGCCCCATGTAACATCCGGGCTAGCGGCCGCACGAATTTCTGCTCTCCGAAAGACTAAACTAGTCCTCGGAGTTTGCCGATGTTATAACCTCTTGTACTAGTCTGGTTCTACTGTAAGTTTCAAAATTCAACTTGTCAAGCTTTCATTAAATTTTTGTTAAGTTTTAGTAACCCTTTGGCCTTATTATTTATACCAGTCGGACTAATGTTTTTACTTTACCACGAAACCATTCGTAACGCCAGTTATACGCCGGAGTACGTTACAGTCTTATAAAACCGAGATGACTCTCGTTTGATAATGCTGTTAAATTATCCAAGATTAAATCGAGAGTGCAAGATATTAGAAATCACCCACCCAGAGTAGGTCGACAAATTAGAGGAAAGTCGACCGATGAGACAGTATTGCATTCTGTGGCAACTCGCTGTGTTACGTGGCTGTTTCATGCAGCTTTATTTATTTATTTATTTTTCAAAGAGAAACAAAAATAGAAATTTTCAATCTTTACATGCTGTTAAACTATGAACTAAGTAGGGATGCGACATCGATAACAAAACATCGATGTTTTGAAACATCGATATTCAATATTAAAACATCGATGCTAATAAAACATCGCCCCAAAACCATCGATTTTTTTAAATATCGATGTTTTAGAACTTCCATCTTTTAAAACTGGTTTAGCAACCTCTAACATTAATGTTACTTCGGTTAGTCTTAGGGGGGGGGGAGGGGGGTGATTTAATTTTTCTCTCTGATTGGGCTGACACAAATGACAAAAACTTTGTTGCTTTTGCCTTGGACTACATTGATGACTCAAAATTCTCGTTGTAAATATCACCATGTTTTGCCTTCAAATGTCCAGATAAATTCGTGGTATTGCCAGAAGTTTTGAGGGACTTCCGGAAAATATTGCATTTTGTTAATTTGTCAGAGGTTTTGCAAAAATATTTCCAAACGGTACTTTTAGGAGGCATCTTACTAATAATATTAACGTCAACTTATATAAAACAAGAACAAAACCAAAACTTCGTGTATATACTATTTCTAAAATAAAACCCCATCGAAGGTTCTGGAGTGTCATGAACATTCCAAGCGCTCTGATTGGTTGATTGGTTATTGATTGCCATTTGTCTGTTTGCTAAGGAATCTTTCCCCCTTTTGTATTCGTCCTTTACAGAATTACATTTACTGAGTGTGGAAATTATGCTACGTCGTAATTTTTTTTATTATGGTAGACTTTTTCATTAAAAAAAAACATCGAGACAACGTAAAACATCGATCACAAAACATCGATGTTAAAAAAACATCGGCTTCAATAAATCGATGTTTAGAACATCGATGTCGCATCACTAGAACTAAGTTCAGATTCGTCTAAAATTCAGAGGAGGGAAGAACCGATGAATACCGCGAAAAGAGAAGCAAAATCTTACTTTTGGGAATTTCATACCCGACTCCTCGAGGAGAGTTGCTGTCGTCTAATTTCGTTTTTTGAGAAGCACGATTGACTCCACGAAATCTTATTTCATTCTAATATAGCAAATTATCCTCATTGTATTTCATGAGACAAAGGACAACCTACGACGGTCTAACACCTTGACACGTGTAAAGCTCTTCAGGTGTTTAGTAAAAGAAAACGGGGGTGGCTGGAAGCAAGATGACTAATGACGTGGGATCAAACGCCAGGCATATGTAATATGTTTATATCCAGGCTGCACTGCCGATTATCCACTGTACGATAGCAAATATGCGTAACTTGACGGATGTGTAAGTTTTAGGACAGTTCCTAATACAGGGTCAAAGAAAAAGGTGTCCGTGATTTCAACGTGAAATAAAGACCATATAAATAGAACTCATGGTGTTTATTTTTTCACCAAAAGATACAGAAACGAATCAAGTTTTGAACATTACCTAGTAGGTTTCGATATGAGCACCCCTCAAAGATTGGCACACATCTAGACCAGCACTTCTTAAACTTTCATTCATGACCCCTTTTTCATTCATGACCCCTTTTTATCATCGAGATTTTTTCGCGACCCTAGGAAATAAGGATATAAAAGTAAATATTTTTTCAAAAATAATTTATCTCTTTGGTAAACAATATACATATGAAAAATAGTAGTATACTAGCTGAATACCCGTGTTTCGCTACGGAATGCATTTTAGGATAATTACAATGAAAAAATACTGAAATTGCTTTTTAGAGGATTTCCTTATAAACAATATTTTTTGTTTCTTCATTGGGCGGAACTAATATTACCAGGCTCGTCCGCGAACTTACGCGTGGGCAAGCTACGTAATTCTTAAAATTACCAAGATGTCTAGTCAGCACAAGTCCGCAGTAAGCTACGTAAAACTGATCGTGGGAGAAACAACTTTCTCTTAAATCTACGCCAGCGTATTTTAAAATTTGTCTTATCGTCATGGCGAAGCATACTTTGAGGAGAAATTGCAGTCTCTCATAATCAAAGGGGAGGTCATTGGGTATTAGAGGAATGCGTGGCATGAACACTTTTTCTCCTTGAGCACACCCGTTTAAAATAATGGCTTCGATTAAATCTTTATGCAGGGCTTTGACTTGTAATCTAGTGCTATTACACAATTTCGGTGGTTTTAAATTCCGAAGGAACATGACGGATGTGCCCTTCCGCAAAGAGAGCTTATGGTATGGAAGACCCGGTGCTTTAAGGGAATTTAAAAACTCTACTGGATAGTTAACGGCATTATCTGAATTACAGACATTGTCTATCGACTTGTAAACCATTTCCTCCCCGTCAAAGGACTTTAGCATCATGTCATTAATGAACGCAGCTTGATTGTTTTTTGGAGTCCCTTTCACAAAACCATACTATAGGCTTATTCTGTATTTGAGCGATGCCTGTATAAATGTTATATATCAGTTCCTGGATCGTATTCACTAATTTGAATTAAATTTTTAACAAACTTCCTTCTCAATTTGTCTAATAGAACATACTAAAGAATAAAATACAGTTTGAGGAACATTTCATTTTCTGTCTTTTAAATTTTCGTGACCACAAAATTTCGCTTTGCGACCCCTCTTGGGGTCGCGACCCACAGTTTAATAAACGCTGATCTAGACCAGGGGTCTAAACCAGGGGTCTCCAAATTTATTAGCCTAAGGGCCACACTGAATTCTCCTCAAGACCTAGCTAGCTAGCTTATCATAAAAACATACTGTATCATACCATCATACCAACATAATGTCTTCCACTCACACAGTTTGATCAGTTGCATAAATTTACCCGTGACTTTCTTTTTTTTTGACTTTCGGCACTAATTATCTGTGTGAAAAAACATTCTCCAAAATGCAATATACAAAAAATATTTAGAGACCCAAATTAACTGATGAGCATTTTAAGTCGCTGTTGATAACTTCCACTAGTAAACTTGATCCACAACTACAAACAATTGTCAGTGGAAAGTTACGTCTACACAAATCTCACTAATCATAATCATAATGTTTAATTTCATTATGTAAATTACCTATGTATGTCATTTATTGTAAGTTTTTTAGAATAAATCTCATATCATTAATTTCGGTTAAAATGTTCAATTTCATTACGTATGTCAGTTATTGTGTTCCTTAATTGGTCGCTAAATAAAAACATCCGATTACTATTTTGTATGATTTACTTACATTGTAAATTTCAGAATGTAATCAAAATAAATTATGGCTCACTGCCACGGGCCGGATTGGTGGTGCTCGCGGGCCTTGGAGAACCCTGATCTTGATGAAAGTCGATAGCAATCCAGGTGCGCTCGATCATAGGAGTCACAGTCGCTATTGTATTAGTGATACTGCCCGATAAATGGCGTAGTTCCGGATCTTCTCAGCTTATACTATGTTTTTCAGGTATACCCATAGAAAAAAAGCCTAGAGGAGTCAAATCGGGTTTCTTGATGGTCAAAATATTGGACCGTCCCTTCCTATCCAACGTCAAAACCCATGTAGGAGGCAGCCCGACGTCACAGCGTCGGCGCATGCCCCCAGCGCAGTCACGGTCATCATAACGAGGAAAAATAAAAACTCCCAGAGTTAACCTTTATCTTACGGGGCCCATTTTTCCAATTCCCTTATTAGAACGGGAAATTTTGTACCCCCTCTGTTAGAACAGTCATAAAGGGGTAAATATTTAAATACACACACACACACACACACATATATATATATATATATATATATATATATATATATATATATATATATATATATATATATATATATATATATTGTAACGTCACGTGTTTTGTGCGGTTCCTACGAGGAAACTTTCCACAGCTGCAAGTTTCAGAAAAAACAAGCCGCGCGTACTCCCTGCTTTCTAAAAATTCTGAGAGGTTAAAGGGCTTCAACATACGGGTCGGCATTCCTGGGTTCTGCTGCAAAACCCCTCGTTTCATCCTTGCCGGTAAAATGTGGAGCCGGCCGCCCTTTCTCTCATAAAAAGTCTCATAAAAATGTCTCATAATAATTTTAAGTTTTAAGTTGTGATGAATTGCTGGAAAAATATATATCAGTGCAATTGTTTTGTTGGGACAGAAATAGAGTGTTTTGTATTTTGTTATATATAACCTGTGAATCGCTAAACTAGCGAGATTTCAGTATGAAGTGGTAATAATTCTTATGGAGGGTAAAAACTACCCTGGTTGTATAGTTTCAAATGTTTAAGAAAAATAGATACAGTGGTATTTTTTTTTCTCGATAATTTTTTGAAACAGTTATTATTCAGTTTTTTTTTATTTTTGGAGGTAAAATATCTGTTGCAAACTGTTTGTTTAAAATAAATAGATACAGCGGTATTTTTTTTCTCGATAATTTTTTTGAAACAGTTCTTATTGAGTTTTTTGTTATATTTGTGGGTAAGCTACCTGTTGCAAACTGTTTGTTTAAAAAAAAATAGATACAGTGGTATTTTTTTTCTCTCGATAATTTTTTAAGCATGTATTGAGAGTTTTGTACGTTAACTAACGTTGCTAATTAGAAGGTTCTAATTGTTTTCAAAGGTCAACTAAACTAGTGCCTTTGTGTGTTGGATATACAAACTGTATATTCCGGTTAATGCTTGTAGCGGTATATGTGTTAATTAACGTTTGGTACTTAGTTATTATTTGAGTTTTAAAAAAAAGGGTTGACTCAACTAGTGCCTTTGTGGAAAATATACAACCTGTATATCTCAATTATAGTAGCGGGATAAACGATAAATTAATGACTTGCTATGTAGAAATATTTTTTTGCGTGTTATTGAATGTTAAAAAGGTTAAACTAATGTTTTGATTTTGGAAAAGTTATTATTGCAATTTTGAAAAGTTAAGCTAAATGTTATATATGAAATTTTTGGTATTTTGTTTGTTTATGTGTATGATTCCATTGTAAAATACATGGTTTCACGAAGAAAATTTAATTGAAGGTGTTTTAGTTATTTTGAGTTTTTTTTTCCTGATTTGTGCTTATAAATTTGTGACTGATATAGTGTGTAAAAATGGTTTAACTAAGCAGGGAGAGAAAAGCAGATTTGAAAATTTTGGCAATTAGGTTGGGTGAACAGCCCGCCCCAGATGCATTAATAATCCATCTAAAAGAATTAATAGAGAGTAGTACAAATTACGAGGAGAATTTTGTTAGGGGGTCTTCTTGAGACCATTATGCAAGATAGATTACAGCAGGAAAAGGCTACTAGGGAAAGGGAGAAAGCGGAAAGAGATAGGATTTTTGCTATAGAGAAAGCGGAAATATATAGGATTTTGAAAGAGGAAAAAGATAGGATTTTGGCTATGGAGAAACAGGAAAAAGATAGGATTTTGGCTATGGAGAAACAGGAAAAAGATAGAGCTCTCGAATTGCAACAATTGCAGATTATGTATCAGGCCCGTTTGGCGACCCCAGAATACGGTAAGGGAAACAGTGAATTATGATTCTGAGGAAATGGAAGAGAGGAAGAAGAGTCAAGTAAACTCTGCAGATATTCCGCAAGCGGAAAAGCCGTCCGGGGGGGAATAGGTTCTCAGTCCGAGAAGAAAGAGGTAGATGGACAAGATTTTCCCGTAAGAGGTACGGCGGGGAAATTCAGTTCGGCCACGCGGAAGGACCTCCCTTAGCTCAGATTACGAAAGGGGAAGTCTAGTTGAGCCGGGAAAATTTACGATAGAGGAAAATGAGGGAGTAAGCTTGCTGTGTTTTGAAAACATTCGGGGGGTATCTGAGAAAGGCCAGCAGAGTTGCGGGGAAAGGAAGGAAAATTTACTGTTAAGGCAGGAGGTCGATGAACCCGACTCACGTTTGAAGGATAGAGACGAAGACTTGGGAGGGTTGAAAGTGATTCCGGCAGAGCAGAAAAATTTCGGAATTGAAAAAGGGGTAATGGATAAGAGAGAAGGTGAAGAACATGGGGGTAAAAGGGTGTTAAGTTTGGAAAGGAATTTGGGAGAGGAGATAGAGATAGATGTAGAGATGGCAAATTCTGTTGTTTCAGAAGCTGGAATTTCGGTTAAGAGATCAGGGTTACCTGCAAGGGCCAAATTGTCCAATCCTGAGAGTTCCGCTTTTTCTTTCGGGTTAGGAAGTAAACATCTTGCGTCGGGAGAGGTGATGAGAAAGTGCAAAGAGTTGATTTTGGAGGTAGATCGGTCAGGAGAGAAAGTGATTGATTTGTATTTCGTTTCGGTTTGTAAGCCTGGAATCAGTTGCACTATGCATCCACCTGTATTTCATATGGGTATTATGTTATTGTATTTTTTAATTATTAGTAAGTGGATAGCCCATGTTGAAAATCCAGATTAATATACAGGAGGTTCATTTACCTTATATTGCTTGTATTTGTTATTAAATTGAATTTTTATGCAATAGAAAGGCCTATAAATCTTGTATTTTGGTATGTGTTTTTAAGTGTTTATCAGTATTAGTATTATTTTTGGTTTCTGTCAGTGAATGAATATTGATTTATGGAATTTAAGTGTTTTTATTGAGAATGACATCCTGTACAAAATAAATGCACTGAACGTGAAGGTAATAGGTTATTAATTTTCAAATTTTGGTTATGTTCTTTGGTTATTTTTGGTTGCAACTTGAGTGTTAAAGGTGGTGCTATCTATGTGTTTTTGCTTCAATTCCTCTGTATGCCGGTGCACAAACTGTGCTAATTCCTGGTGCACAAACTGTGTTATATGTGGTTTAGGTGTGGTCGACGGACAAACTTTTTCCTCTGCGAAGAAAAAGTTTCCTGGAGCATGGAGGAAGCTGTAACGTCACGTGTTTTGTGCGGTTCCTACGAGGAAACTTTCCACAGCTGCAAGTTCCAGAAAACACAAGCCGCGCGTACCCCCTGCTTTCTAAAAATTCTGTGAGAGGTTAAAGGGCTTCAACATACGGGTCGGCATTCCTGGGTTCTGCTGCAAAACACCTCGTTTCATCCTTGCCGTCAAAATGTGGAGCCGCCCTCCCTTTCTCTCATAAAAATGTCTTTTCAGGGTCGTCAGTCAGAACAAACTGACGTTATAGAAGTAATATGTTATGATAAAACTGCCATCGAGTCCAAGGCTGTCATCGAACGCGGGATTCCTTGTTCCCCTGAAGAATTCTAAGAAGAAGGAGTTTTCCAGCCGAAAGGAGAGACTTCGTGTTGTTTTTAGAGAGAGTGGGGTACAACATCGACCCGAGCGGTTGTGATTTTGTTAAGCTGCTGTTTGGAAGGAGATGGGTCCCGGAGCGTGTGTTGTTAAACCTGCACTCAGTTAACTAAATATGTTATACCCTTTTAATGTTAATTTTTTTTTTGTAAATAAATTTCCTCGTTAAGTTTCTGTTTTAAAAATTGGTTTCGCATTTTATTTAGGACTCTGTCTTTCTTGGTATGGATCAATAGTTGTGAATTTTTTTCAAAATGCCTCAGAGAGTTTTAGCCTTGTCGTGACGCCACAATATATTTATAAAAAAATACAGTGGAATATCGATCTATTTTTTTTCAAGGGACCGACTGAAATGAATGATAAATGCGGGAACATAACAAAGCAATATGGTCATCAGGACTGGGTGAAATAAACGACACATACGGGAACATAACAAAGCAATATGGTCATCAGGACTGGGTGAAATAAACGACACATACGGGAAAACAATGATTCGGAAAACGTTCGATCGAGATTCCACTATATATATATATATATATATGTGTGTGTGTGTGTGTGTGTGTGTGTGTGTGTGTATGTGAAGCGAATTCAAGAGTCCTCAAGAAATTCTCAATACAATGTGTAATTTTAGATTATATATATTTAAACTTGATTAGATATAAAAGTAGGAAGCTACTATAAACAAAAGGGGTTGAGATGAGCATTAAGGTAACGTCTTTACAACAGTCACTGGAAAATACAATTATACATCGAGGGCCGTCTGCCCTTTCACTCGTTCGACCGTCAGCGTCGGCTTCCAGGGGTCAACTGATGAATAACATCTCTCTCCGCGGGATGGCACTGCCGTCGCCTCGTTTCCTCAGCGCTACGTTGCAAGCGTTCCCATATATATATATATATATATATATATATATATATATATATATATATATACATACATATATCCATTCTTGGGATACATGCTATCCCACCCCGTAGGGAAAAGATTAATATACCATCCGCTGCTACGCAAAATTCGATCGATTAATTATTGATCCGAGTGTGCACAACTGGTATCACGGTCACCTTTTTCGATAATCCTGTATAATGAATGAACTCGGTTAAAAAATTGGAAAAAGAGAGACGCAACGAACCATTTCAATTTTAGCAGCAAAATCTGCCTTTTTATTATTTTTTTTTTACAAAGTTATTCCTCAACTTGAGGAGAATATATTGTGGTTAAAAATAAATAAAAAATATGGAACATAAACACACTTTAAGATGGCTACTCAGGAACAGCTAGAAAATTATTTCTCAAGTTTCTTTTTTTTTTTTTTTCATACAACATCCAACAAATAGCAATCCTGGACATTATTGCATTGTCCCTGATAAACCAGGAAGGTCTGGCAGATGTGCGGAGACAGTAGTTTAGGCCTGTTTGTTTGGAGATGAGATAACAAGTCTGATGATTGCAAAACAATTTGCTTCATTTCATACAGCTGTAAACAAATGACACGCTGAAATCAAACTTAATCGTATTTCAAAGTCTAAAGATGCAGCAGGAAAAATGAAACACATGTATTATCGAGTAGCTTGCATGCAAAGTTACAGTTAAAAATCAAAATCACGTGATGAGATCCTCGGAGAATAAATACATTTTTGAGTATCAGTTATCACATTATAATGTTTGTAATACAAAAAAGAACAAAAAAGACATAATCATGCATCAAAATGACGTAACAAGTTGAAAAGTAATTAGATTGATGAAAATTTCCCTTTATCGAATTAAATTGTTTTTGAAAAAGGCTGAAACATCATTTCAATAGGGTATAAAAGAATACAAGACAATTCTTACACAATGCTTGACAGTAAAAAATAATGTTTATACCACAGATTCTGCCTGTAGACAATTCAATGAATGAAATAAATTTACATTGGGAAGTTACAATTATTCATACACATTATATTTGAACATTTTGAAAAAATAAATGACTTTAAATAAAATCACTCATAGTTTCATATAAATTTGACATGTTTATTATTTAGGCAGTTACAAAACTCGAGTTACCAAAGTAACAAATAGCACATATTCACTGTTCACAAATATGTAACAAAATAATTGAAAAAAAGATTTACACCGTTTCATCTCTTGATGATCTGAGTTGAAAATAACTTAAATAAAGTATTTAAACAAAAGTTATGAATCACATGTCACTTTTTTTTTCTAAAAATAATAGAATGTTTTGCAATTTAAGATTCTGCATTATTTCATAATTTCTCGATTTTATAAAATATAAAACGATTATTTTCTATAATTTTTTTTTCTTTACAGCATTAAAAAAATAATACATTCACTCACTCATTATCACTATCACTTAGAAGCATAGAGTAAGCATAAAAGAGAGAAGAATTTAACAACAGTAATACAATTTGTTCAAGGAAATATTACTTCAGAATAATGAAAACGATTTTACATTTCCTTTCATACATACATGAGTAATATTGATATCATACACTTATTTTTGGCAAACATACTCTAAAATTTGAAAGTTAAATATTTTTTTCCATAAAATATTTAACAATTATTAATTATACATCAGCCCGAGATCGTTTTAAATAAATTATGTATCACAGCTAGACTATAATCTTATTCATAAATGGACATGAGAACAATGCTCAACATCAGAGATTTTATGAACGACAGGTAATGTAACTTTTTTGAATGCATCTAAAAAAATTAACTTTTAAATCATTTATTATAAAATTTATTCATAAAACTGTATTCCTAGAATGGAAACAAACTCAATATTCAAACCTTTGTTTATAAACATTCGATTGATTTAACGTCAAAAACCATTAATAATAAGAATTCTGTAAAATCAGTCCTTTTGATTCTTATGTTCAAGAGCTAGACTTGCCGTCTCATCTGTTAAATTATTGGTACGAAACTTCAGTTTTTGTTTTCAGTAATCTCACTTCATTTCAATTGTGCATAACTTTCACAGTCTGAATCTCTAAGCACCACAGAAATTACTCAAGTCATTTCGTCTTTATTGAAGATATTTTACTGTTACCTGGACAGTTTCTTCTTCTCTGCGGAAAATTGTTTACCGTAACGACGAGATATATCTCTCACAAACTCAGTTTTTAACACTTTTAAACACCTGTAAAAATAATATATTTTAGACAAGCGAGACGATTAACACGAGAACAATACAAAACAAATCAAAGTATAGCAACAAAAGTTAACTTTACGAAGTTAATTAGAGACATTAAGAAGGGAATGAGGCGGTATGGAGGTCCAGAAAAGGCCAGGCTACCCAGATTTTAGGGTTTTCGTTTGTTATTACAATGTATACAGGGTTCTAACTTATATGCGTTACACTCCCCTTAACTTCTAAATGGTGACAGGCCATAAGTAGATTTAGCAAAAAGACTATGCGCTACTCGATGAGACAACTTACAACGCCATCTATCGGAAAATTTTGAAATTAGCGTTTTTATCTGAAAAACGGTACGATATACGGGAAAAAAATTCAATTACAAAATTGTTCAGCATCATCGATTTAGTAATAAAAGATACCTTGCGCATTAATATTCAAAACAGAATGTAAAAAATGAACATTTGTTTGGTAGTGATTTTCAGCACTATGGCGTCGTGAAATGCGAGCGAAGCTAGAAAAGACCTCCTCACGGATCCACACATCCAGTGTAGAGTGCAAATGTGTATAGTGGCTAATACAGAGCATTTTCAACAACATAAATAAATGATCCTGAAGCTAGGAAAGTGTCTCAGTTTCTTTCTTCCACTCTTTATGGCATGACAATTTTCAAAATCGTGACCAAACAAATGTTCATTTTCTACATTCTGTTTTAAGTATTAATGTTCACAAGGTGTTTCTTCTTACTAAATCGATGATGCTGAACAACTTTGTAATTGACATTTTCCCCGTATCTCGTACCGTTTTGGAGATAAAAACGCTAATTCCAAAATTTGCCGATAGATGGCGTTGTAAGTTGTCTCATCGAGTAGCGCATAGCCTACTCGCATCATAGCCTTTTTACTATACCTAGACACCAACTTTATGACCTAAGCTGTCACCTTTTACAAGCTAAGGGGGGATGTAACGGATATAGGTGGGAACCCTGTATACTAAAAAGGCCCTAAATGTTTCCGTCTGAAATTGGGGGACCAGACCGAAAGTGTTTTCCTAACTACATTATTCATTTTAAGTAAAATATCTTACATTCTGTTGGAAGATTCAAATGGATTACAAACGAAAGCTAAAACTATGCACAAGTGCGTGAAATCGGTAGGTTCTATACACTCTGAAACAAGTCATATTTCAGACTAAGAAACCGCAAAATGACCCCTGCATGCATGATCATTTCAAATTTCCGGATGGCGTAAAGATTAACAAAATAGCTGTCTATTTCTCAAGCTGTATGCAGTGCATTTAACTAAACATGTTGGAAGCCAGTTTGTAGTCGCTAAAAAGTGATAAAGGAAACTGTAAATAAACCCAGCATGAAAAATCCACTTTAAGAAGTTTACTTATGCATTGAGTATTCTTCACCAAAAAGAAATATGAATAATTACAGACGGTATCTAAATGTATATACCTAATAACGAGGCGTTTAAAGACTTCTTTCACACTCTGAATAAATTATGGTCGGTAACTGACTCAATTAATGCAACCTATTCCCACTTTTTGCTTAAAGAAGTTGCATGACAACCGAAGACAAGTCTTTTTTCGTTTCTGTGGTCATGCAGGTACTCGTCTACAGCTCTAGAGTTAAGCTTTATCTTCTCAAAAGTAACCCCAAAAAGGAAAATTACTGTGCAGGATAATTATCCGGTGTAAGTCATCCCAACAGAATGTACCCCTCAGAAAAACTTTTGCGGCAAATATTTCATTCCCGATACAATCTGCCCTACTTTCTTACGTAATACATAAACATTTCGTACATGGTTAAATATGACTTAAATTTCTTAGGCTCACTAAAGGACAATCTATTGACTCATTTATCTATCTTTATGACCATAGTTAAGTATCATTAGTTTACTGTAGAATTCTTTTTTTTTATTACTATTTGTCTAGACAGGATGTTTGTCTCCATACAATGCAGTTACAGGTATTACAAAGATCTCCATTAAAGTATGTTTAACGTTAAATAAAAAGCTGTTGAGAATACTTGAAGTTATAAAGTTAAATTTAAAAAAGACATGTACAAAAATTACTGTAGCAAAATTGAAATACGTAAAAAAGGTCTTACTTTCTATATTGCGAACTTGATCGGAATTTGGCAATATCAAAACTTGGTGCATGTGGCATGTGTACAATGAATGCATTTGGAAGCACAACAAATTCATAGCTAGAAAAGTTTGAGGAAAAAATATAAATTACCACAGGACGTAAATCAATCAGTCAAAGGTAATCGACATGAAAAAATTCATATTGGAATGCACACATCAGGGAAGTTTATTTGACATAAATATCTCATCTTAAAATGCAAGTTAAAGATGAAAGACTAAGATGAAGGATTTTTAAAGGTATAATAATTAAATTTTTATTTTACCTTCAAAGATTCCGAAGAAATCCGTTAAACTTTCGTTTCCCTTTTTGGGTCTTATTTAGAGACATCGAGAACAAAAGTCGAAAACAGGAAAAACACAGAGCATATGTGTTTTTTTCTATAGAATACACTTTGCTTTTTTGACAAGATGGTTAAAAAAATTAAACATGGTTTAGAGCAGATTTTTAGATTTATGTAGATTTATGTTAACAAACTATCATCTTTCAGCTGAATATGAGCAGCAGAAACTAAATTTGATTGAAAATAATGTTACACTTCTCTTAAGAAATAATGAATGCCTGATATCTTTGTTTAAAATTTGTTAACTCGAGTATTGATTAATAATAAATGCGGAGCCTAGGTCTCTTTATACTGCAACCTCTTACAGTATGCAAAATTGGAAATATATATCATGATCTGGAAATTCATTTAAGATACCTAAAATATTCTCTAAATCAAAATGTGTCAGAAATCTGACTTTTCAATATCTCCATTTGATCATAATTTTCTTCAAATTAATCTTTAAAGGCGAAAAAAATTGGAGATGACGAAAATCAAATAAAAAACTGTAACTGAACAATAATGATATCTATAACCTTTAATATTTCAATCACTCTAATGTAATTTTGCCTTCAAATACATTAATGGCTCAAAATTTAGTTTCCTTACAGTTCCTTTAAGTTAAGTTTTAGTTTAGCAGTTCCTTTAGTTAGTTTAGTTTTAGTTAACAGTTCCTTATAGTTTAGCAGTTCCTTTAGTTTCTTTTAGTTTATCAGTAGTGTGCTACCGATAAAACGACGACTTGACAATGAGAAACGAATGATGCAAGTTGCAAGTGGAAAAAAATATACAAAGTGGAATCTCGATCTATCGTTTTTCAAGGGAGCGGCTGAAATGAACGATAAATGCGAAAAAACGATTGATACGGGAACATAACAAAGCAATATGATCGTTGGGACTGGATGAATTGAACGACACATACGGGAAAACGAAGATTCGGGAAACGATCGATCGAGATTCCACTGTACATGTAATGTATGACCAGGATGTCTAGAGTCTTATTTAATTTAACTACACAATGACTCAAGTATACTTTCTAAATAACAAATGATACTGTGAATTGAATGAAAGACACTCTTTGGTGGTTGAGTTGAACTATGATGAATAATAATAAAAACAACATGCCGGGATTTGTTATTCAGTTAAAGAACATAACACATTCATTAATACAATATACACAGTTTAAGTTGGAAAGCGGTGACATAATTTCGGTAAGATACATGCAAAATCAACCCTTTGAAGTTTGCATAATCACAGAAATATTTGCTCTCCTTTCTTATGGCAAATTCGCAGATTTTAATAAAATATTACCGAAATTATAGACAGATAATCTGTAATGGTTGCCAAAACCTAGCTTTTCATCGACAAATTCTGCTAGTAAAAATACAAGCTCAAAAAAGTTTATTTTAGACTGAACACTGATGTCGTACAATGCACTATAATAAATCATATGCGGAGAACTGTATGTTTACGCTTCTGTTCAGCATCAGTTCCCTATTCAGTATAAGTTTGGAATAAGGGATAAGGCAAGCTTTTCTTTAAGGCTAAAATGGATATTAATTTATCTTCAGCTAAGATATTTTCATTTACAACAATTTATTAGGCTACTAGATTGGAAACTTGCCATCAAACTCCTTCTATTTGGATAAACAATGCAGAATATCTAATATCATCCAAGCATTTTAGACGAGAAGCAGGACAGTTTTCATAACGGTGGCCCCGCTCTCAAATAATGCGTTTGGTTGGTGGAATATTGAATTATTCAAAGGAATCTCATGAGTCAAATAATAAACAAAATTAATAATCATAAACACAAACTGACGAAACGATTAATATCTATCTTCATTACGATGAAAATTCCAAGTAAGTTCAACGATCTCCTTTGCTTAGAGATTGACAACAGAGTGAAGCCGCAAAAATAAATAAAAATACAAATTATATAAAAAAAAAAACTCTGTTCGAGACTACAAATATGCACTAAAGTGTTACTGAATAAATTTATTATATTTTATTCCCCTATTAAACGACACTAAGGCATGGCTTGTGTTTTTGGAAATTTTGGGCAAACTTGAACACAAATCCGTCAAAATGATAACAGTATCCACAGAGTGCTAATAATAATGGTAAATACTGTACATTTGACTCTCTAGCAATGTCAGGAATAATCCCGAGCATCGAGATATATGCTTACCCTTGGGCATACAGTTCCATGATATGCGAGACTTTGTTCCAGCCAAATCCCACAAATCGACGATCGTATTCCGGTACATCCCGTCTGACTACTATATACGGTTCGAAATCCAGTTCCCACTGAACTCGGTAGGGAGTGGTAGCAGTCCTCCATTTGGCATAGTTCGTGGGGGCGTGGCCTCGCGTCCAAACGTGGTATCTATGATAAAATCACAAATGGATAAACAATGAATACTGTACATTTAATAATATCAGTTCTTATTCGGCATGCAGAGAACGATTAGCTTTATAAGATACTAGCATTATTGCCCTGGTAGATATTTAAAATATAAAATTTTTCATGCATTCCATAAAAAAATACTGGGCTGTACCCCCCGCTCTTCATGTTCATCTGGCCAGACAGAATGCGCTTAGCGCGTTTCTACTGACATGATATACAAACAATAAGAAAGAAACTTTAAGCCTGCGGACCTTCGTCTGATTATACGTCTAATTTTATTGAGAATTAATAACACAGTGCTGCGTGATTCGCACGTTTGGATTGAATAAGTTTACTGTTTAATTATATTTGTTAGATACTGTTTAATTAGATTTAATGAGATTTGTTTGATCCACTGTTTAATTAGAAATAAGTTCTATAATTTACATTTGCCTTTATATTTATTTTTCCCTTAAAAACGAATTTTTTCCCACATCACCCAAGAGGTAAAGTGCAAGATGCGTTATCCCCTTTATTTAATCAAAGTAAGGCGGGATTCCGCATGAAGTCTATTTTCCTTACTTTGGTGATTCGGTTTTTTATTGTCGACAGGCCAAAAACCGTATAAAAAGCAAATTGTAAATCGGTTTTTAATTTTCCCAAGGCCAAAAACCGTAGGAGTGTGTATCTGGGGAGGCAGGGCCGAAGGTTATTGTACCAACGCTCTTCTCCCCCGCGGATCGGAATTTGACTGATAACGGAGCGCCCAGCTTTTAGCGTGCAAAATACTCTTCTTGGTGAATAAAGTGTTGTGATGAAGGGGCTTTATCCACATTTAAGTGGTACGCTCACATCTTAGGAACATAAAAAATCATTAAAAAATTAATTTAAAAAAAACTAATTGAGCCCCAAATTTTGTTTTTGCTGCGTTAATTTTCTCGGGTCCTAAACATTAACTGTGCCGAATTTGGTCCCGGTGGGTGAAACAGTCTAGAATTCTACAGAGGACAAACAAACAAACAGACCAGCTCTTTTATATATACAGATAAAAAAAAGAGGATTGTACAAAATTGAATAATTTGGCTTTGAATATTTTGAAATTTTTATCTATCGTTTTAATATCTGTAAGGTCATGAATGTGAGACTTTGGGGGAACTGACACATTCATGTTCGGGTTTTTCCGAGAAGGATAAAGTAGCTCAGATGCAATGGATTGTAGTTTATCACCTTTAGCATTTTTTTTGCACCCCGTTCCTCTCAACATCCTCTGAACGGAGAATATATTGACATGATCTAGATACTTCCTCTATCCTGAGGGTCTTTTAACTTTTCGATGACTGCTTATCATTTTTGAACAATGACGTCTTCAATGATCAAATTCCGCAGCAGACAACAGAAATGTAAGTGGTAGATACAGGACGCAGCCATGGAATTGCGGTATCTTCTTGTAAAATAGAGTTTTAAATGTGCTAAAGTCAAGAGCAAGCTTGAGATGTCGAAGATATTACAAAGTCGTTTGCAGGGGAATTTCTAGATACTGCAGACCATTGCTAAAAAGCTAGAAGTGCTTTCCCCTAGGTTCTGGACCGCTGCCGGGAACGTGCTGAACAGAGGAGCTCACGCCTATCCTTCAGCAGCTAAAAGCTTCACCGCAGTTCCGATTTATATCAAGACAAGACTTTCGTCTAAAGAACCCGTTGCGCCGTTTATCAGGAAGATTCAGTTACGGCTGAAGATCTAAGGAATATATTGTACCCAACACATAACCCAAAGTTGTTAAAAATGTGAATGAAAGGCAGAGTAAAGACAAGAGACAAACTCTTCCTACGAGCTAATGTCAAGCACTCACTTTTAGGCCCGTTGCACACACGGCGTTTTTACCCATGGCGGAAATTTTCCATCGGACGTCGTTCTAAAAGTAGAGCTTACACACACGGCGGAAAACTCCGTCACCGGGGAAAAGGCCCACCCCTCCTTTTTTTGCACGTGTAAAAGAAAACCAGAGGGGTCGCACCTACGCCCCCCTCCCTCCAGCCGGGATCGGAGGAGCCCTCCTTTTCGAATCCCCTTTACGATTCCAAGAAAACCAGCGCCCCCCTCCAGCAAACCCTCAAACACCCCTCTCGCAAAGGACCCTACGACGGTAGAATCCGCTGTGTGTCATGGATAACTAGTTCAATCTGGCATCAAAAAATCCGCCAGCGCACAGTGGCACTCGACATCTGCACAAGCTACCGTCGACGAAAAATTTAATTTTCTGCCCAGTGTGCAAGCTCCAATTGACTTCTGTGGTCTACTGTTGGAACGACGTCCGATGGAAAATTTCCGCCATTGATGAAAACGATGTGTGTGCAACGGGCCTTAAGCTTAACATATCGTCCTGATCTTACGCTATGTACCAGGTGGTCCGAACTTCACAGTTACGTGATCACATAATAATTCTCCTTGGTGTCGTGTACATTTTAACTCGCCAGATTGCTAGTTCCTTGCCCCTCGCCTCTATGATTCTCGACTTCTCAATCCCATCTGAGTGACCTCATTTCAGTTTTGAGTGTTTTTCCTTTTTTTTTTTTTTTTTGCATGTGTCTCCTCATAATTATCCTAATTGTGCGTACGATATATATTCCTGAATAAAGTTCGACTTAAATCAAATTACGAGTTAACTTTGGCAGACTTACCTGAACGTAAAAAGTGTTCCCATGTCCAGCATGGAAAGAAGTTCAGCTTTTGATTTAGGGAATGTCAAGCGATACCTTTGTGTTTCAAAGGCTGGCACTATGAGAGCCTGGGGGAGGAAAAACGAAATCACTAGATTATTTTGATTCAAATCGAAGTAATTTTTTTTAAAAAGTAAAACATGGAATGAAATGACACACAGAGAAAAAAAAAAGTGGGTCACTCGCTGAAATAAGCGAATCGTAGAACCCACTTCACCTGTGTTATTGTGAGAGGTAGGTTAAGCAACCCACTAACCGTGTTTTCGAAGGCGGATGTGAGTTAAAATACTACTGAGTTATTGTAGCAAGCGTGTTAAATAACTCACGTCGTGAGTTTTCTGTCGCGAATTTACTGAGATGAAGAAGCAACTTTAAGTACTTGAACGTAAATATCATGCAACTTGAAAGGCTGAAATGTAGTTCATTTGGAATGTAGCATTTGGAATGAAAAGTTTTGGATGTACTTAAAATTTTATGTATTATTTTTCATAAAGAAGAAATTTAATTTTTGGAATACAATGTCTACATTATTTTGGAATAAAAGGAAAGAAGTTTTGCTAATTTTTTATGATTAATTTTTGCCCATTGACAATAGTTCTCAACATAGAAATTATTTTCTTTACCTAGAAATGTTTTCATTTAAAAGAGAACCTTTTACATCCAAGTTGTTGAAAAATTTTGTAGAATTTGGGATCTGAGTTCTAGAACCCATTTTCCTATATGGGTTGCACGACTCACCAAAGCGAGTTCCCCTATGCAGTGGATTTGAACTCAGATAAGTGGGTCCACCAACCGACTTTTTTTCTGTATGCACTTTAATAATGAATGTCTCGTGAGACAGTCAAACCTAGTGCTACAACAGTTCAAAGAACCAGTTCGGATTAAGACGAGTTTCCATATATTCAGAGTAGCGGGCGAAGTTTTTAAAGGATTAAAATGAGTATGGAGGCAATGTGCCAAATGTTTTTCAATCACCTTGCAAAAATTTACCAAGGCATTGATTGATAAACATAAGAAACACCTTCAATAAGCTTTAAATATAACTCTTATGAAGACTTTTACAACAATTTGCTTCGAATAAACATGCTTCTCCTCTTAATTGCACTTCATTTACAGTTCAGGTTACGGGAGTGCAACTTTCACTTCATTAAGAGTACTGGTTCATGGAAACGCTAACAATGACCATCATGTTGCGAAAGATGAGCGTAGGATTCCAAATATAACGAGGTAATGCTAATGCGGAAAATGAGTATATATAGAAAGAGGTAACGCTACTACGGAAAATGAGTAAGAAATAACCTTTGACGATGAACCACTACAGGCATAGGCGTAGCGTGCTTCTAACTTTTCTTTTTTTTTGGGGGGGAGGGGGAACGAATTGAATTCGGTTATTGAATTGATTAGTTAATTCCTCAGCGCATTGACTGCCGGACGGTCCTTAAATTATGAAATATTATGATTTTTTTTTAATTGAATACCATTAGAATTGATGTTTGCGTAGTATTCAAAAGTTATACAACGAAAAAATAAATATAATATAAATAAAATGAGAAAAAAATATAGCATCGAATTTTTTTTATGGATCATAT
This sequence comes from Dolomedes plantarius, assembly GCA_907164885.2. Taxonomy (NCBI): domain Eukaryota; kingdom Metazoa; phylum Arthropoda; class Arachnida; order Araneae; family Dolomedidae; genus Dolomedes; species Dolomedes plantarius. The sequence continues at coordinate 29,440,771 of OU015496.1, read as the reverse complement.
CATTGTTAAAAACTATGTTAAGGCTAAAATCGGGATCTTCAGTTTCACATTTTGAAAAAGTGGGAAAAAACCAACTTCCTTAAAAGTTTTCTACAATTTTCCGATTTTAACTGACCTTCTATAAACGTTTTAATTTATTTAAAGCTAACTTGAGGGGGGGGGCGACGCTACGCCTATGACTACAGGTTATAGATTATAGAACATCCATACCTGGTATATTTAAACGATTATCATGGATCCGAGTTTATGGTCCATACATATATGGTACCAGCGTACGTCACAACAGGAAACGCGTAAAAATGACGTATTTCTTTTTCCTTCTACATTTTAACAGTAAAAAAATATAGCAAAAATTTATGAAAAGGCGATGACAAGTTCTACAACTAGTACTTTTATAAATAAAATGAAGTTTCCAAAAAGTTACAGCAGATATACTAAGTTTTGGGGCACTAAGGTTTATTCAGGATTGTTCCTGTAATGACAGATAATTTAAAAATAGTTAATTCAAATACCGAGAAATATCTAAATGTTATGCTTAAAATAAATAATCTAAAACAATTGAAATCATTTGTGATTAAATACTGACAATAGACAACAACGGTTTTCCTCATGATATAAAATAAAATTGCTTAACCAAGAAATGCGCACTTTAAAAGAATATGCATTTTTTATCATGACACGAGTTTTGAATTTATTAGCACCCCCTCATGGTAAAAAAAAAAAAATTGGATTTTTCTTAAAATTAAAAAAAAGAGATATTTTAATTAAAAAAATGGGAAATATATCTTATCTTAAAATTTTGACCGCATGTTTAATGAAACAGCCTTCTAACATGAACTATTTGTTTCGTATTCGAAACGGAACAGTAACAATGGAATCCACACTGTACTTAAAACTCAAGTTCCGATGTCTGCTTTTAGAAAGAAGTCTTAAGAAACACGGTAAATAAAAACTTTCTACACACTTTGAAAGGAATGATAAAGTTATATTTAGACTACACCACGGCGGCAAACTAATACAATAGAACCAATTTAACAAGTTGAATAAAAACAATTAGCTATTGTGCCTCCAGTTTTCCGAAAACTGTACATACCTTGGTCGATGACTCCAATCCCATGGAAGCTACTGACTTCTTGAGGTACTCATAGAGCCCATACATGGGGAGGAAATCAATATCTGTCAGGAACACAAAAGGAGTCGTGACTTGCTGCAGGGCAACATTTCGCAGCAAATTCACCGGGTAAAATGGCTGAAAGGAAAGTAAATTGTTAAATAAATTGCATATTCAAAATGATTTTAATGAGGGAACTGTCGGTCTAATTCACTCGGTGCAGCTACCCCGCATTACTTTAGGGACGCATTATTCCTAGCTCTCGTTCGCATGCAGTCAGTTATTACGCATAAAAATATTTTCTCTGGATGTGCAGTATTACATTCATTCGAATTTATTCTGGAAAATACAAAACAGAGATTTAAAGGGAAGAATCATGATTCAAAAATAGTTTCCCAAAGAGTTTTTTTTCTTTTCCTTTATTCGAACAAACAAAAAAGTGAGATGAATTCGTCGAAGTTTTGCAAGAAACAGGGGCAATAAACTGAAATGTTATATTTTTTATCACGGTGTATTGCAATAACGCAAACCCACTTTACAGAGATTTGGACGGAGGTATTGAAGGAATATCCATGGGGACTACGTATAAGTTATCTATGAAGCTTTCTCCAAAAAGTGTATACATGATATTTACTATTTATTCCTCTATAAAAGGAGCATGAAACATTTACGTGATATTATAAAAAATATATTTATATCGCGTCAACCACAACAGAAAAATGGTAGTTCTGATTTACAAGAAACTTGTGGAAAACTCACACGTATACAACACTTTTTTAATTCTATCGTCAACCACAACAGAAAAATGGCAGTTCTGATTTACAGGAAACTTGTGGAAAACTCACACGTATACAACACTTTTTTAATTCTATCGTCAACCACAACAGAAAAATGGTAGTTCTGATTTACAGGAAACTTGTGAAAAACTCGCAGGTATACAACACTTTTTTTAATTCTATCGTCAACCACAACAGAAAAATGGCAGTTCTGATTTACAGGAAACTTGTAGAAAATTCGCACGTATACAACACTTTTTTAATTCTACGTCAACCACAACAAAAAAATAGCAGTTCTGATTTACACGAAACTTGTGGAAAACTCGCACGTATACAACACTTTTTTAATTCTATCGTCAACCACAACAGAAAAATAGCAGTTCTGATTTACAGGAAACTTGTGGAAAACTCGCACGTATACAACACTTTTTTAATTCTATCGTCAACCACAACAGAAAAATGGCAATTCTGATTTACAGGAAACTTGTGGAAAACTCGCACGTATGCAACACTTTTTTAATTTTATAATAAATTAAGAAAGAGCTACACGTTTCGAACTATTTAACAGTTCATCATCAGGTCGACGACCATTACGTGCGATTGTAGTTATAAACGATTCACAAATGCGAGGGTCTTAGAGACTCGTTAATATAAACAGGGACGAGAACCGAATATTCTAGTCGAAACTACGTGGAAGATGTAGGGTACCCACAAGCGAAAGGAAAGGGGAAGTTTTATGACCATCATACCCCACACGGAACACACCCGTTTACGAGGCTAACAGAAAAAAGTAGGGAAAGACAGAAAAGGCGGGAAAATACAGCCGGGAAAACGGAATAAAGCAATGAATTCAGAACAAATTGAAATAGACCCAATACGTGCAAATATATTTCCATGCAGTAGATTAAGATAACGTAGTCCTGTCATTCAATGAAATTGAAGAAGTATTATAATTCGATATTATAATAAGTTTTCAAGAAAATCCAACGGAAATATAAGAAAAAACAGCGGTTCTAACTGGAGCCTATGGAATAATTTTCGCGTACAGAGATATGAATCCCCTTTTCCTCCTATATTGCACTTCGAAAGAGGTAATTAATTACAATTTCATCAATATTAAATTTTTTGAAAGCATCTCTGAGGAATGTTTCTAAAAAACGGGCATCATCACATAGTTAAGATACCTTTATTACTATAGCTATTATCTACGGAATGAAAGATCCGTTGTTCGACCCCAGAACCGGCAACGAAATGTTACAGTGGTCAAAATGACAAGATTACAGATGGTAACGCGTGTAAATGATGATATCGACATGAAAAATGGAAATTTTCCAGGAAAAAAGATTCACGAATAAAAAATAAATATAATCGGACAATATTGTACTATCGTTCTCGTGGGAAAAAAAAAGGATTAAAAGAAGAAAATAATTCAAAATATGACTTTGTTGTCCCTGAAGATTAATTGTGAAAACATCCACCTGCAGATCTGACCGCGGCTGAAGCCTCAGCATTAACATTAAAACGTGGTATTCTTGTCAGAAAATTCCGCGTTGTAACAAAGTAGTTACAATAGCGGCCCACAATGCCGATGATGTGAGGTTAGACTTTCGACCCGGCAATCGTTCGTTTATGCTACAGCAAAAAAAGATCTAATCGAGCTTGGGTGAGAGAAAGGGGGGCCGATGCACATTGAAGGGGGTTCGAAGCCGGCGGGAAATATTAGTTTTCTCAATCTCAACATTTTTCAGCAGACACAAATATTGACGCGTGCTTTTTTCTTGTTACGTATAGTTTAATATTAAATGGATATTCATGAAGCTCATATTAACTTATTGTTGGAAAAAATGCTTTCAGTTTTCCATCAATATTTATAAAGTACAATAAAAAAGAAAACTAACAAAAGAAAATAAATTTATTTTGATAAAGAGCTAATAGTAGATAGCACAAAAAAAGTATTGCATCATCGAAAATCCACAGCTTAAGAAAATAACTATAAATAAGATTAGAAATATTTTTATAATGATAAAGAGCATCATTTTTTAAACTAATTAAAAACGCCGTTTTAAACACACGGATTCACCTTCATAAGATCATCCAATTGACATTAATTTATTGAAAATCCCTAAAAATCTCCCCTTATTTAATGTCCATTCCTTCCTCTGTCATTGTTAACATATTACTATGTGTGTGTCCAAAATTATGAATTGACATGCAGTATACTTATATTTACTTTGCTATAGAATCAGAACTGAATAGAAAGCTCATACTCACCCCATCTCTATATACAATGTGATACCCAAGGTTTTTTCTGCTGCTTAGAATTTCAGAACTAAGTGTATAGCTGAGAAATTGTTGCACCTCGGAATCTGACATATACAAGGCTAAACTAATGGGTCCTGTAAAGAAGTTTTATGTTAGTGACATAAAATAATATTTTATGAAATTATAACAACGAGGAATAGGTACGTTTTAAAGAAAATAAACGTAATAAATAAAAATAGATTCAATTAAAATATAAATTAAAAAAAATAAAAATTTTAATTATTCATGTATTTTACACATTTTTACAGCACAAAAAAAAACTCATTTGAGATATTTAAAAAGGAAAGTAGTTTTCAAAACGTTGAAATTAATTTCATACATTTTTGAGTTGAAAATATCTAAATGATACGAACGTCGTGTATCTGATGCGCATATAAAATAGGGAACACGCCAATACTTTTTTCCCATTAGGACATATTGACTCCTCATCGTCGTGTTCACACCCCAATGGGGCGATTACGGCATCATAAATTAATCGCAGAAGAATGAATGTACAAATCGGTTTTTAGCTGTAAAACGGCCATTTCGAAAAACAAATTATTTCATATTTTTTGTGAAACAGAAGTTAATACAAGATCGCAATATAACACATCCCCACTCGACAAATCGGAAAAAAGCAGTTCAAGTAGTGGTTTTTATTGCATACATATCCGGTTAGGTAATACAACGTACACGACGAAGTTCTCAGCATCAGAGCACGCGCGTCTGTGCGCATTGTTTCTTTGAATGTGATTTACTTATGGAGACCTAATGTAGAAAAGTTCCTGGCATAAGCTTCGGCTGGAAATTAGATGGTGTTTCTAATTGGATGGTATTTGCTTGTGCCGCTTTTATCGAGATGTGTATTTTCGGTACAATTCACAAAGAAACAGTCTCAGTACCTATCGAGTATCTTCTACTTGAGACTACTCTTTACGCACTTGGATTTTACATAATACTGTTTATCATGCTTGGTCATGATTTCCGATAGAGCCACTCTCGCACACTAATTTTTTCAGCGGTTCTACTTACCGTCATTACCACTAGAGGTTTACAAATGATGCAACTCCATTCCGATATATGAAACTGTTACGGCTTCCTTCCAAGAACTACTAAAGCACACAAAGGAGAGCCAACCTTCTCCACTATTTAACTACTTACACTGAGCGATTCGCTCTTCCGACTTACATAAGTGGGGTTCACAACCATAGTGGACCAAGTCCGTATTTTTTACTGAAATACACAATATGAAACAGAAATATTTATTTCCTACTTATAGATGCAGGACAATTAAAAAAGATGCAGTTTTAACAACATAATGTCATATTTGTCTTTACAATATCACTTGACTAGAATTGATTACACACAAAAAACTTCAAACCTTGATTTCTTCAATTTAGTTTAGACAGACTTGGTTCACTATGGTTGTGACCCCCTCATATATCCTACCTTCCTTCCTCTTACTCAGTGTTTTCCAATCTTTCGCGAATCGCGACCTCTTTCAATGGCCTCCACGCATATTGAACCCCCCCCCCCTCTTCTTCCCAACCTGCATAATTTCATTAAAAAAGCCCTTTAAAGATACAAAGAAAATAACATTAAAATGCATTTTCTATACTTAAATTGCACCTACCATCGCATGGATTCAGAATTATATAACAATAAAAACAGAAAAAAACTCTTACCTAAATTAAAGTGTTTTATTCCGTTGGGGACACTACAACAGTCTTTTGAGTCTGTCAACAGTCAGTGACAGACTTTTGGCATGAAAGCACAGACTTATGAAAGACAAACTGGCGTTTAGAATTCGTGTACTGTACGTAATAAGAAACCGCGATCTTCACTAACCACAAAAATAAAAGCGGTAGATTTCTAACGAACCGAGTTTGTGCTTTTTAAATGAGACTTTTTTTCCTTTAAAAAACATCACAGCCCTACAGTTTCATGGTGAACAAATAAAAACAATTCTTTCCGTGCAAATTCACTAAAACGATATTTAAACTGAACACAACCGTGGTGACCCCCTAGAAAGGGTTGGTCCCCCTACAGGTTGGGAACTCCTGCCCTAACGCAATAGGTTTTGCTATTTGAGCGGCACTAGCAGAGGCTACTTAGTACTGATTTATTTTACAATTGTTTCCTCCAAAAATACTATTAAAAAGAGATACAGTAAAATCTCGTTTATCCGGACTAACTGGGACCATGGGCAAACCGGATAATTGGCAATCCGAATAATCCTAGAAATATGGGTAATAAGGAAAACAAAATCCTTAACTAAGCAAAATTACGGTTTATTACGATAAATAAACTATGTTTTGAGGAAAAATTACATAGTATTGTTTACTGGACATTAAAAAATATAAACATAACTTTTCACGTCATTTTTTAACAAAGAAATGGTAAGTCTAGTAAAGATTTCTTAAACTCGACAAAAAGCATTTAATTACCGTAATTTATTGTACAATCTATGCAGGAACTGTCCATTGAATCAAACTTAAAAGCGAATATGTGGTGTACTTGTAGTGACGTTCTTGCTATCAAAGTTAAAAATTATTATCTAACGTGAACATTAAATAAAAATAATGTCTACAAATCTGATCCGGATTATACGGAGATCCGGATAAACGAGGTTTTACTGTACTTTGTTTTTTATTGAAACTTCGTATTATCAAAATTAAAGCAGTTAACTACTTCGAAAAATAACCCTTTTTGTTTCTGTACAATTTTTGTTTAAATAATCTATATTTCTATATGACTCAAATATTCGTTCTACCACCAGATATATAATGGCATTTGACTCGTACATGATCCGTATACGATTCTATTATGTCCGATTAAAATGTCAATCTGACAAAATTCAGTTCATAAAACACAAACAGTGAAAGTGGACAATACAGGATGAATAACAATTCGGGTAATAAAGAAGGAATTTTACATGAAAGCGTTTAATCTGTCTAAGGAATGAGGTTAAATACTAGAAAACTTGAATTTGAGCTTTGGAAAACGCGATAAACATTTCAGAGAAAAGGCAGTTGAAATTTCACATTACTATCACACACAAGTAATAATTACAAGATAAAAAGAACTTTTTATATACCATATTTTTAAATTTTCTGTTGAATCATATGAACTTGACAATTATATGTATTAATAAATACTTTTTAAAAAGTCTTTTTGATGAATTATCTCATCAACTTGAAAGAAAATTAAGATACTTGGAAGTTAACTTGCGTTTAACTTTTCGTTCTTGTCCCGGCCTAAAGATGGCTGCACCAGTCTACAAAACAAAATTAACTGAAAAAGAATTCAAATCTGCTTAAAGATGGCTAAAAGTATTAAAATAATGCATTGCCATTGTTTTCTGAGCTATTCTAAAAGTTTCAAATGTCTAGCTAGTCGGGAAGTTAGTTAAAAATCGATTGCAAGATTTCTAAGGGACAAACACACACACAAACAAAACAAGAAAGCAAGTTAATAAAAACATGGTAAAAAATGAGTGGTTCAGTATCAGGTGAATTTTCGTTTATGCCAGAAGTGTGAATTTAATGCTAACGTACCTTCCCAATGTTTACAAAGAGCTTCAACCATTTGAAGCCTGTCCATGGACAGCTGAGCAACTAGCGTAACATCATTACCCTCGGGTGCCTAAACGGAACAAAACATACGATTTTTTAGTTATTTGTTTAATAATTAAAAATGTCACAGTGAAATATCTAAAATTTATAAATGTATACGCACGGACACGCATATAAAATGATAATAAACTTTACACGCGCGAATAACTTTAACTGTAAACTATGAACTAAGTAGAGGAGATGATACACGACAGTGTATTCGAAACAGGAGTGACGAGAAGAATACTATCTCAGGACAGCCAAAACACATCAGGGAGGGAAAACCACAGAGAGGAGAGGAATTAACACACAACACTGATGAGGCGCATATTATTTTATTATTCTGCATAACGAAGACATTTCGTATTCAGCACGACACACACGAACAATACTCGCGGCTACCGGGCCGGCTGCCGGGGCTTGTGAATACAGACTTTACATTATGGTATAGGATTGGAAGCAATACGTGGGCAGAAGCAAAGAAGTAATGAAGCAGACAGACAGCGCGAAAATCCTCTGTATCATCTTTTATACTGCGTAACTTCTGATTTTGCCGCTAGGCTAAAAATTCTTTTAATTGGCTGGTGCCGAACATTCGACTTAACCACGTGAGCCATAACTCAAGATTCCGAACTTGCGATGTAAGCCGCGTGGTTTCTGAATCATCCTGAATCATGGGCGCCTGACTTTCAGCGCGTGTCTCAAAGGACAACCTAGTTAGTCAATTCGTTTACTTGGTCGCAATTTGGAAAAAGGGACTGTGCTTTATTGAAGAGAGAATAATTTACAATACGCATTAAGTAAAAAAGGTGGGGCGAAACAGTTATTAATAGTGGGGCGTTATTATCTCTCTCTCTGTCTCTCTCTCTCTCTCTCACACACACACATATACGTATATATATATATATATATATATATATATAAACATAAACACAGTATAATTAAATAATTGCAAAATAATTGTATATAACAACATTTGTATATAAATATATATAATAGTAAAGGATTCTGTATAGCATAACAACTATCATCAAAGCTTTATGGTTTGATTACAGTAATAAATAGGCTATAACCATGCGAACAAAATTTTAGGTTGAGTAAGGATGATTAAGAAGGCTACCACTCACAGGTTCATAATCGTATTCAATATAATACAAATGCGTCCGATGTTTAACAACTCGAGCTCTTCGGAATTCATAGCAAGAGTCATCTTCATCTATCGCATTTAACTACAAGGGAAAAAGAACATTAAAACAGTGATAAATGATAAGATGTAGATTTACTTTTACATTTATAACATATTTAATATGTAGTGTAGCTAAAATACATAAATTCTTGCCACAGAAAAATTTTACAAAAATTATACAACATATAAAAATTTTATAGAGACAGTTCAATAGAAATATATTCCCCCCGATACTTAGAGATAACTTTCCTGTGAAAATTATTAATAATACGAAGATTTTTTTTTATTAAAGTGTTTAGGAAGTGTTTATCATTAAAACATGTCACTGGGCATGCGTAGAAATAGTGAGTTTCTAAAGCCAGATTCAAACATGCCACTGAGCATGCGCAGAAATAATTTTTTAATTGTAAATTATGGCTAATTAATAGAAATTGCGTTTACAAAAACCAATTTGACAAATCTACAGGTTACAGTCTTTCGTTTAAGACCAAAATGAAGTAAATTGATGTAGTAGTTTTCGCTCTCGGACTGCCCAAAAAGTCGGCTTAGCAACTTAAATATATAGATTTTAAATTAAGCACCATTTTTTTTTAACAACAAAAGCTTTTGCAGGTGATAGTTCATTCCTCTACCGTTGTTTGCCCGCTCCTGTAACACAAATGATAGAATTAAATGATATAAGAGCGATCGTACCCTTAAGGTGCGAACTCTTTCTGTTTAATTGTTATTTCAGCACACTATTTACTACATTCTACCGATATAACATTGTCATACGATAGAGTTTGAAAGGTACTAAAAGATATTTAGGAGTTAATTATAGATCTTTCTTGGTTATTCTCCAGTCTAATTGCTAAGAGATCCATCACTAGTTAAAAACAGCAGAGTCAAATACATTAGACAGTATTATACTTTTAAGACTAAAGCAACTATTTAAGACGAATGTTATTGTATAAATACTATTGAGAATCTCTTAAAAAAAGAATTCCGAGATGTAAAAGATTTCTCTAGGAAAAATATAAATAGAATTATTTTACGCATTATAGAGTTCTTAAAAGGGAAATTTTAATCTTAGCGTTATTATTGATAAAAGAATAACTAAGTAGCTATCGAACAAAAGGTATTATAGAATCATAATAAGAGCCATCTTTGGTTTTTTTACGAGAGAGCTCAATGAAGGAGAGAAAGAATATATCATTAAAGAAAAGCAAATTAATAACTCACAGCATAATTAATAGTAAATATGTCCAATCTCCAAGGCTTATTTTTGAAAGAAAAAAATAAATAGGAACTGATAATAAAGTGCATAGTATTAAATATAGCATAGAAACATGAACAAATTAGACATTACTACACATTAATCTTATCGCTTTGATCATTCCCTCAAACCCACAACACTTTTTCATCCCAAATAAAAAATATGTACCGTTTCAATAAAACATTTTTTTTTTTTACAAACTTCAAACGATTTTTTTATTGTTCGATGAAAGAGAGAAAGAAAGAAAAAACTAAGTGGTAGGATACATTTTAATGTTATTTTAAATGATAATCTTTATGAGAACATCAGTGATTACCAAATGTGTCTATTTTACCGTAAAAGGCTGCCCGAATATAGTCAATATTTATCTTAAAGCTCTCAGAAACGCAAACGTTGATTAAAAAAAAAATATGATTGCAACACGTTTTCAGTAATCGTGTTTTAAGCGCAACCATTCAGAAGAATAAACGTGAAGCGCGCCTGGCAGGAAGCTGTCAAATCCTTTAAAACAATTATTTACACAAAAGCAAAGTCGCTGACGACCAAAAACAAATTGAAATTTTATTTTGCTACAACTTCTTGGCTCATAAAGTTATAAAATGCGTTGAAGTAAAAAAAAATGCTTTTTGAGAAGTGAATTTTATGCGTTTTAAGCCGAAGGGAAAAGTTTTGCAATCGTTTTAAGTTTTTGAAAAGGGCTTAACGGTATGATATATTTTTCGGTTCTCTACCATTAATATCTGTTTGATTTTCTCCCGCCCCCCTCCCCCTCCCCGCGTTTCAGGCAAAATGTTCCAAATCCCCCCCCCCCTCCCAAAAAAAAATGACTTAGAATTAGAAAGCTGTATATGTGGCATCCAATTTTAATGCGTTCCAGAGGTATTACTATTTTCTACATCAGTAATTTGCGCAGAAATACTGAGCAAATTTTAGGTTTTAAGAAATAATTCTTGAAACTGTATACTTTAAAAATAAGAAAAAACCATTTCTTCCATTACTGCAACGAAATTTAATTGGTTGATTCGGGAATTCCGGATTTAAGAAGGAAAAAATTGGGGTTCATATTTAAAAATGAATTTTAAAAAACTGAATATGCATTTCAGCAATGTTACCTATATTACAGACAATATATGCAAGTGAATATACTGTCACCCATGAAGAGTGAATTCTAGAGAGTTTGTTCAATCATAAAAGTATTGAATAATTGCTATTTACGTACAGGGTACTTTTTAATAGGGATGAATGGGGAAATGGTTAAATGATAGAACATGGAGATTCCGTTACGGAAGTATCAGCTCATGTAGGCGCAAAATAATTCTAGTAAAGGTTTTTTTTATGGAATTTCCCTATTTATTTCCCCGTATCTGACAACTAGTAGTACGGAAAATACGTGCATAACGTTATCACAACGGTAACCTGACACTGAATCAAAGACTGAAAAAGAGACCTTTGCAGTAAGGTAGCATGATGTCATTGTGCACATCCGTTGAGTTCCCTTTTTAAAACGTTACCGTATGTGGATATTACGTTGTCGAACGTGACAACACGATATGATAAAACATGATAATTCTTTTAAGGTATCCGACCACGTTTAAATAATCATTTTCGTCAAAAAAAAATTCTAATTTTTTTTTCTGTCTCATATTAAAAATAGAACTTTTAGCTTTCAAAAACCGTTTACAGTTTGTTTCTATAGTCATTAGAAGCTGAGATACATTTGTTTAATTATAAGCTGTTAAACTGGATGTGCGCATTTAAATAACCGGAAGTTGGTAGTTTTAAAAAGAAAAGTATAGTAAACAACTATTATTCCTCATAATTTCATTAAATAAATTTCTGGAACAAATTTCTTAATGTATATCAAATTATAAAATACATCTGGCATGAAATTATTTTAAAGTTTTTAAGGTTGTAATTTTTTGTAGTAAAAATTTAAATTGAATTTTGGAAAAATGAATTTTTTGGTATACTGTTATAGTACAACAATGATAACTACTATAATAATGTTCAGAATTTAATCAAATTTTATATGTATGTTTGCTATAATGTTATGGATGCAAGGAACCAAACATCTTTACAATATCTTTACAATATCTTACCTAGAGATAAATTATTGGCACATTTTATCAGAAATTTCACTTATTTTTCTGATTTTTTTTGTATTAAATTGCTCGATTGGCTGATACGCAGTTATACTTGAGAGAAACATCATTACTTTGGCTCATTGCATGCGTAATCAAGGTATCTCTACATTTATACAAGAAATTATGATATATTTCACATATCCTTTTAATTATAAGCGATATCATAAAGGTAAAAAAGGGTTAATTTTTTTCCAAAATTTCAACAACAAAAATTTTTTTGCTTCCAAATTTTGATATTTTTCTAAGTTTTATAACCTGCTATTAGTTTAACTGCAAATTTTTTTTATATAAAACCCAATTTAAAGATTTTGGTTTTGAACATGGTCGGATACCTTTTAAAAGATAATTATGTTTTGAAACGACCTTCAGAAGGATCAGCAATATAGCAAAGATGCTTCCCATCATTGTCATAAACATTTCGTCACAACTGTGAGAGTGGAACTATCCTCGCATTTTCGCCCCCCCCCCCTGTTATGTAATAGTTGTTGCATTTCTGCAACTTCAAAAAGTTCCTTTATAAATCATCATACATCCCCAGGTATAAATCTTTAACCCCAATATTGTAACAGTAATTAGATAGTGGATCGAAATGATTAAACTGCCAAATATTCTCTTTCTATAATCAAACAACTCTTTCTTGCCTATTCAAATAACATGTCCATAACTCCTAAATTACTTTTTAAAACACTTAAGCTACATACCGTTCATAACATTTCGGTTTAATAAGTGAACTTATTACATATAAAATATCCTACATTTAAAGACGATTCTTTTTTAACGAATCCTCTACAGAATTCGGAATAAATTTTATCGATAAAATTTCACAAATGGAAGGTAAATTAAGAAGTAAGGAGCATGTTAGAGCCTTACGGCAGAAAAATAAATAAATAAGATGCATTCATTATAGTGGTTATTCAAGTGGAAAACGAGAATATTAAATCTTCCACAGCTCAGAAACGTATCAAATTTTATTTTGCTTTCCAGATTAATAAAAAGAATCATTTTATTCAAAAATTTCTATAATATTTTCAAAAGAACTTGAACAGAATTTCTGTTCAAAATTCAAGAATATACATGGTGTACAATCAAATGGGACCCAGAAAGTTTCTTAATCGCTTCATAGCAATTAAATAACAGAAAATCTCCGAACAAGTTCTGAACATCAGGAATACTCAAGTATTAATTCTGTTAACTAATGGCAAAACAGTCCGAATTGCTTTTCAGCACTGTGGGCCAAGGCCTGCGGTGCCCATCTCCGCTTTCATGACCATGGGCTTGGGGTGCTATACTTGGGGTGCATGTCTCGGTCAGGTGGTCTACCTGACGTGGGACACCCAGAGTTAGTTCCCAATCCTCATTTTATTGTTAGGTCCTCATTTTATCGACCCACTCAAGGGATCAAAGGCATGAGTCGACATTGCCCAGTCGCATTTTCGAACCCTGGACCTGTGGTGTGGCATCTTGACGCTTTTAACCACTACACCACCGGGCGTCATTACTTCTGTTACTAAACGTATATCTGAGAATGCATTTATAAATTAATTGTAACATAAAAAAATGACTACTCAAAATTTTAAGCCACTTGCGTTAAAAATGTCAATGCTGTATGCACTTACATACACCTGTAAAAAATTTCTGACAAGGAAATTTACTCAAAAATGCTTCAAGGAAAAGCGGAAAAAGCACAGATATTAATTAGCTAACGAGTCTATTTGACCGATCAAATAGTTCTATGAATTCCGTATAAGTATTTCCAAGACACGAAATATCATTGAATTATTTAAATCTTAAAGCAAATATTACATCGCTAAAAAAAGCCCAAATATTTCGATCATTAATAAGCCAATTAATTTTATTTTTTTATTTCATAAGGAAAAGGAAAGTTCTAATGCAAAACTACTGACCAGACTACTATATATCAGACTACTATATAAAAAAAGAGTATTTAACTTTCCTTTTCAAGGATTTTCCCTGATCTTTTTTTTTTTCAAAACCCGAAGAGAAGGTCTCAGTACAAACGCCGAACAATAAATTAATAACTTCCACTACAAACATAGTTACATTTTAAACGACATTATTTAACAAAACCCATGGAAAAATGCTTGACACCTGACATTTTTCTCAACAGAATAAAGTAGCTCCATTAGGGGACAACTTAGTAGAGAAAATGCACTACTTCACTCGCGAAAATGCACTTCATGCAGAGTAAAATGTAACCAGGAAAAGCAAATTACGCTATACATTGTCTTCACGCACGCGTGGGGCACCATGCCAAAAATCCACGTAAGTAATGAATTTTCTTGGTAAAAAAAAAAAAATCATTCCCTAAACGGGTACATGTCAGTTGTAAAGTACGCCGGCAATTTTATGGTATTCTCAATAAATAAACTCAAGCAGAATTAAATCACCACAAAATTTTTCCTTAGGGCGGAAACATGAAGTTACTGAGAAATTCCCATAAACAGCATGCCATATATTGAGTCAAAATGACTGTAAAGAAAAATAAGATATATTAATAATTAAAAATTGTAAACGAGTCAATAAAACAGTTTTAAAGAAAGAGCGTGGCCTTGGTTTAAATTCCGCGATTGAGTCCGAAAATAGTACATGCATATCTCTGTCTGTAATTTTTGAGAATATAATCAATTCATATGACTCGAAGAAACGAGGGAATTTTGAAAATGAGAATCCTTTCAAAACAAGAACTTTCAGAATTTTGCACTGTTTTCCCCATTCTTACAGTTTTCATCTTATCGATTTCTAGCGGGCTAAAATCTTATACACTGTAACAAAGTCAGTACTTGATTTGAATACTCTAGGAATTTTTTTTTAGCCCAGGATTTCAATAAAACATGTATCTGAGATTTAAAGCGCGTGTGTATCCTACAGTTGATTTTGAAAATAGTTCTTCTAATACCGTTGATAAAAGAATAACATTCTTATTTTTTATATTATCATAATACTAATGCCATTTCTTTGATTCGCGTGATTTTTAAATTGTCCTTATTAAGGAGGCTATATCTATCGTTCCCGGTATAAAGTGCTTAAGTGAAAAACAATGATTTAAATATACCAAGTTATTGGCTTTTACACCAATCGCAGAACTATAATTTCAACTTGAGTCTTTTGTACAAAGAAATATACTTTTGTATACAAAATTGATAGACTTAAGTCTTTTATACAAGTCAAAAGATCTTTTTTTAATCAATACTAACAAATATCTAAAAATCACTTTTTTTATTTAAGCTTTTTATACCGTGTAGCATAGATATTGTAATAAATATACTCTCCAGTAGACTTAACACTGGATGCTGATTTCAATTAGCCATTCATTTTTTATAGAAACAGCGGCATTTTTAGCGATGAAAATAAGGTTTTACCAGCTGCTAAAAAAAATATTGTTGACCCTGTGAGAACATATAAAGTCAAACACTTGTACTTATTAGATCGAATGCAGCGTACATTGAACCAAAGAATAAACGGCTTTATTATTTTTATCATATCTGTAGATTTTTTTTTATTTATAGACTAAAAAACCTGCATAATTTTGACATTTTATAATTCTGAAATGATAGCATTATTATATGCAGTACAAATAATATTTTTTTATACCTAATGCAATATTTTTTTTTGTTTATACCTAGTGTAAAAGTCCTTAGTACAGGATTTCACTTCATTTATTAAAAAAAAAATTATATGTCCATACTTTCTCATGCATTTTTTTTTTGTCTTCTTTTACGTTACCCCTTACTAATTTCAATGATTAAAGATTTACAGCGTCTGTTAGAATATAACTTAAGTTCAAAACAGGACATCAAAGCTTAAAGAATAGGAATTAATAATAAGTATACTTACAGCTTCCTGAACGTGAGTAACTTTGCTATTGTTACACCCAATGAGTTCTCGTCTTAATAAATTTCCATCGTATTCTAAGAAAGTTAAATACAAATTCCTAAAAAACTCCACATGCTTATTTTTCACTTTTAATTTTTTAGGTGAATTCCAGTGAATGACCTGAAAATTAAAAATAAAATGAATGACAACTTTAAAATACAGAATAAGTGTCGGAAACAGATGACATATTCTTATCAATGGCATAATATAAAAACGTTAAAAAATGATGAAGTGCTATTAAAAGTATTTTTATTAGAAATCTGAATTTTTCACACGTAATGCAAACATTTAAGGCCAACAAAATTTTTAGATCTAACTTTAATGACATGGATACCAATCTACATACATTTAATTACGTGGAACAAGTCAAACTACAGATAAGAAATTAGAATGAATACATTTTGACGAGAGAAATAGCTCTCAAAATTACATTTAATGCGTTTCTAATGATAAAGAAAATAGCTTTTGAGATTAAATCAAGCGAAACTTCATGAAGGAACAGAAATAAATGTTATGATGCATACAGATTTTCAAAATCAGATTATCTGATGGCTAACAGATTTTCTAGGACTGTTTATATAAAATTACAGAAAAGAAAACCTTTGTTCAATGGAAGGTGTTCAGGGGATGATAGTTCAGATGTAAAACTTGTACATACGTATGCTTTATATTTCTGGTGGGTGAACAAATATGACAATGTTTGCTTACTTTTTAATAAGGAAAATAACCTGACAAGATATGGTTATCGCAGCAAACTATTCGGATGCTTTCTAACATTGATTCGCTATTGGTAGGGATACGTAATTTTCGTATTTACGAAATAAATACGAATAAATGCGAAATTTGCCGAAGAGCGAATAAATGTGAAAATGATTTTTTTATTATTTTTCGGTGAAAACTCGGTGATAAATGGCTTTTTAAGCGAAATTAGTTAATAATAGCAATAATTTATTAACATAAAGACATATATTTATTAACATATTTGCTAAGACAATCCACGGTCTTTGAATGAGATCTCACTCTCGAAATTTGCTTATTACTTATTGCTATATATATATATATATATATATATATATATATATATATATATATATATATATATATATCTATATATATATATATATATATATATATATATATCTATATATATATATATATATATATATATATATATATATATATATATATATATATATATATCTATATATATATATATATATACATATATATATATATATATATGTAATATAATCATTACATGTCGTTCTTAAAATGCAACCTGAAAAGGAAAACTAGCTCAAATTTACATGGCTGGAGCTAGACTCAGCCTGAAAGGAATTAAAATTTTGAAGCAGTCGTGTCGAATAGTTTTATTAGAACGATAGTAACATCTGTCCATCTCAGACGACAGCTCGGAGCGAAGTGTAATATCACCTTTCAACCTTACGCGCTAGAAGCGAGGTACATGTGGCTGTTGTTTTGAAATGTCAGCGGAATTTGGGGCTGGCGATGCGAACCTACGCCTTTCTCGAGACGTATACACTAGGGTGGAACGAAAAAAACTTTTTTTTGAATTTCAATATGCTCTAGTTTTCAAAAGTTGCCTTTCAACAAAATAAAGACGGAAATTAAATATTAGCATAATTGGTGCATGTCTTCAGTTAGCGCAAGAAGGGCAAACTTTTGGTTTTTATTAAATTTTTGACAAATTTCGCAATTATTTTGAAATTGAATTAACTTGTAGTACCAAAAAGTAGCAAAATATGTAATTTAAACATTCTTTTTAATAAGGAGACCTGCTAAACTGATTATATAATAAGTTTTACCTCATAAAAATAGTACACATAAAGGCACTTAAGGACGAGGCACTTAAAAGACACTCGGACATCACGGTGGAACGAAATTTTTTTTTCGGAATTTCAATATGCTCTAGTTTTCAAAAGTTGTCTTTTAAAATTAAAATTAAGAATATAAAATCTTTTTGCTCTATTAACATATTTTCAAGTGCCGCAAAGGGCTTCAAAATGGATATTTTTATGAAAAAGTGATAATATTTGTATTTTTTGTTAATTTCTTTTATAGTATATTAAAATAATGTATATTTCCTGTAAATAAAATATTCAAAATATGATAGTTTGACAGAAAACTCGCATATTCTAAGTATTTCTAATTTTTAGATGCCATAACAGAACAACTGATTTTGTGGAATTTCGCGATTTTCATCATATTAATTTTACGGTAGCATATTCTTATAATACACATTGGAATGAAAGAAAAACAATTTTCAATTGACCGAGCTTAGTTAAAATAAGCAAATCCCACTTATTTAGAAAAAATATTAATGTAATGTCTATATAAAAGCAAAACGTTACTTTGAAAAAAAATATTCATGCTTTTCAAAAGTCCATAGTAATCACACATGATTTCCATTACTTATTTCACTGACACATTGAATTGTTTTATTGTTTCAAATTTTGGCATTCTCGTTTGAGAATGTATTTTTGTTTTTATCAATGCATCTCTTGCAGAAGTACCACGAACGGACAAGGATGACCCGGTAACTAATTTAACAATCCTTTCTACTACTTGTGTGTGACATGGAATGTTGTTGAAGTCCATAATTTGTTTCTCGTGATCAGATTCTTTTGCTTCCTTTATAAACTGTTTTAGTTAGTCATCAGAAACATGCCTCTTCATAGGAGGTTCTGTTACTTTAATATCATTCCATTCAATCATATCAATATAATCTTTGGCATCAAAGTTTATACGTGGAACTAAATTCTTTCTGATGCCTCCTTCATTTTCCGCCCTTGCTTTTAGAATCCGGCGTAATCCAAGCTCTCTTACTTGACTGCGATCGTCTAATATCATACAAAGGAGGAGATTTTCAGAAGTGGCAAAGTATGCATTTCTTTGAATGACAGGGTTAATTACATTTTTAAGTGTCTGATTGAGGTAACGTGAATAGCTTACAAGTTTCCACAAGTGCTTCGATCCACGGATACAAGATGGTTTCAGCTTTATGTTAAACCAAATTGGTGCATAAACATTCAAAATATAATCAGTATTCGGATATTTTTTGCAGGAAATTCTGTTCCCACATACAAGCGAAGTATTCGGTTTGCTAATGTAAACCATCGTGAATGACAAAATTTTCCTGGTTTTCTCATGGACAAATCAGAAGAGCACTTTCCAACAGAGATGGCATTATGCATTTCTAACAAATATTTTGGGTCCACACTTAAATCATCCTTAATTTCTAGTAATTGATTATTATTTTCAATAGGTGAAAATTCAATCACTGGAAGTTCATAGCAGTTTTCTAGTTGTTTACCTATTTCTCCTCCAAATTCATTTGGACCTTTAGTTTTTCCATCTTTCTAACAAAATAGGTGACGTAGGGACAGTTCATTTAAATTATTGATTTCAACAACATTCCATGTCACACACAAGTAGTAGAAAGGATTGTTAGATTAGTTACCGGGTCATCCTTGTCCGTTCGTGGTACTTCTGCAAGAGATGCATTGATAAAAACAAAAATACATTCTCAAAAGATAATGCCAAAATTTGAAACAATAAAACAATTCAATGTGTCAGTGAAATAAGTAATGTAAACCATGTGTGATTACTATGGACTTTTGAAAAGCATGAATATTTTTTTCAAAGTAACGTTTTGCCTTTATAGACATTACATTAATATTTTTCTAAATAAGTGGGATTTGCTTATTTTAACTAAGCTCGGTCAATTAAAAATTGTTTTTCTTTCATTCCAATGTGTATTATAAGAATATGCTACTGTAAAATTAATATGATGAAAATCGCGAAATTCCACAAAATCAGTTGTTCTGTTATGGCATCTAAAAATTAGAAATACTTAGAATATGCGAGTTATATTTAATATTTAATTTATTACATATATATATACATATATATATACATATAATTTTTGTGCGAATAGATGCAAAATTTTTTATATGAAATTTACGTACCCCTAGCTATTGGTCTTCGACAAAAAAAGGAAAGAAACCCAAAAAAATTTCAGGTAGTCTCATCTAACGAAACTACCGCGGGTTATTAACGTACGATGACTTATCGTTACTTACCTCTTTTGTAATTGTATATGTATGTATGTGCTATGTATATATGTATCTATATATATATATATATATATATATATATACATACATGTGTGTGTGTGTGTGTGTATACATGTATATAAAAATTTTAGCGCATTTTGGTACTTTTCTGTTTAACTGTTTACTGCTTGCCGAAGCGATATAGACTGGGTTTGGCACCAAAATTATAACTCGCGAGGACGGATGGATGGATGGATGGACGGATGGTTTTAGAATCTGAAATTTTGCTTTCCGTAAGATCGTTATGGAGAATCGTAATCCTACGTTAAAACTTGTACAGGTAAATTTCGGGTAGTTACTACCGAGTTGAGATCCCACATTACAGGGGCACTATTAAGTTCGTATCGCTGTTGCGTTTGATTCCAAATAATAAACTAGCTTTATCTATATATGTAAAACAGTTCCGTAACTGACTGACTGACTGACAGATAACGTGCAGACCAAACCGCTGGACCTAAAGGGCTGAAATTTTGCATGGCGATTCTCCTTATAGTGTAGGGGTGCACTAAGAAAGATTTTTGAAAAATTCTTCATAGATTTTTTAAAATTGAATTTTTAAGCTTTTTTGTAACTTTATAAAAGTTTACATTTAAAATAATAATCTGAGGGTTATAAAATTTATATCACGAGAAAGATCATAAAAATTCTTGTTTTTCGAATCTTTACCTCCATTTTCTGATTTTTGGTGAATTTTTAAAGATTAATTTTTAGAATTTAATTTATTGTATGCTGATCACGTGGTTTCTTTTCTTTTTGTGATACTTTAAACTAATTTTGCATCACGTGCATAACAACGACATAGGCAAAAAAAAAATTTTTCTTGCTAATGCGACAAACGATTGGACATTATGCAAAAAAATATTAAAATACAGTAAAAGATATGTTCCTCAAACTGTACTATATTCTTTAGTGTGTTCTATTACATTTAATTTGAATATTTTCTTCTACACTATTTTGTCTATAAAAATATTCGTTACAACTTTTTTTTTATTATTATTTTTTTTTTTTACATCAATTGCATACACTAATCGTTGTATTTATTATATATATATATATATATATATATATATATATATATATATACTTATAAAAGCAAGTGTCCGTGTGAGTATATATGTGTATGTATATGTGTGTGCGGGCTACAGACGAATCTTTAAAACTTACAACTGTGAAATTTGTCACACGGGTAGTGAAGAGTCTGAACATGTGCACCTCGAAGCCCGCATTTTAAATTTTATTACCGTTAATTTTTAATTAATGAAAAACCAACATTTTTTGAAGGGTGAGTCCAGAAATGCAAGAACCTCTCAGCAGTCTTTGTGCCATATTTGAAAATATTTGAAAATGACATTTTTTTTTCATGAAAGTACATAAATGTTACATATTTGGAAAGAGCTTCAAAAACTTATAATTTTTTCTGCGTACACTTAATCTGTTACTTCAATAGTTTTAGAGTTATTTGGATTCTAATCTTGAGATCATCAGGGGAGGGTTTAGGCCGTGGCGCCATCTTTCGGTTCTGATTACAATTGAGTGCTTTATTAAGAAATTAAATGAAACTAATAAAGCAATTGAAATAACGACTTCCTCTGGTGTCATTTTATTAGATAAATATTTAACTAGGTTATTCAAGTTAATACTTAAAACATTAGGTTTTTTTAATACTGAACTGCTATTGAAATAATCACAGAATTGTTTAATAAAAATTAAAATGTTAAATGCATATAAGAATTATATGGAAGAAATATAATTTCTACAAGGGATTGTTTTTCCTGGGTTATACAATAAAAGACAAGCAAGACTAGGTCATGCAATAAAAGACAAGAAATAAAAGATCAAAAGCTTGTTATTGTAAATTGCACACCAAACGTTAATAGCATACCGCATTTGAAGTCGAACGTCGGTAAAACATCTATTATTTTCCAGCGCCCAGTAATGGGTGCTTTGCCTATTGTACATGCCATTCCGTGAAAAGCATGTCTCATCCGTCCACACAATATCTGCCAAGAATGTTGGCTGGACCTGTATCTGATTTATGACGAAGTTGCACCATGCATAGCGTCGCTCGGCATCCCCGTCCACTAAAACATGTTGAGGCGTTGGTCGGTATGGATGTGCGCCTAATTCGCTTCGGATTTTCCAAACCAAACTTTTGGAGAGGCCACAGTGTTGACTGATCTCTCTTGTGCGTTACTTCGGATATGCGAGGGCGTATGCTAATACCTCATCCGATTGAACTTGCGTCCAACCTTAGCTGGTCTGCCAGATCGAGGTCGAAAAGTAACGCAGCCTGTCTCTCTTAAACATTTTACAACAGTTAGGATGGTTTGATGAGAAGGATGCGGAACTGCAGGAAAACGCTGCCGGTACAACCTTGCTGCTGATCGTGCCTTGCGTCCACATTCACCGTATAGTAAAACCATCTAACAATACTCAGCTTTGGAATACTCAGCCATGACCATGAACATCAACATACTACAACCCCAAGAAGATGTCTTTTTTATAGCTGTCCCAGGTGAACAGGCATGACGTTTCTTACGTATTTGCATACTGCAAAAATTTCGAACACCGGGCGCAAGTTGCATTGAGTTGATGCGACACTATTTTACTCGATCTACGTATTGTCTACTCTGTTTATAATAAAGACAATCAGTACAAGGATGTAACCCTCAGGGGTTAAAACACGGTCATTTTGATTGGGGAATCACAAGCGATATACCACTGTGCACATTGCAGTGTCGTGTTTTGCCCGAAAGATTATCATTTCTCCTACCGTTCAAGTTTCGTGACGTCAGAGAAAACAAATGCGCGTTTTAACTATTCTATTCTTTGCATTAATGTCCACAAGGTGTCTTTTCTTACTAACTCGATGATGCTCTACAACTTTGTAAATCACTTTTTTCCCTATCTCGTTTCGTTTTCGAGATAGGAATGCTAACTCCGCAGTTTTCCCCCAGGTGGCGCCTTAGGCGGTTTCATTCAGTACCGTATGGCTACTTTACTATACCTAGACACCACTTTTATGAATTAAGAGCAGCCGTTCCGAAGTTAAGAGGGTGGCAAGGGACTTTAGTGGACATTGTGTGTGTGTGTGTGTGTGTGTGTAATACTCCGTACATCACGCAGTGGAGGAGATGATACACCCAAGATTCGTGGGCACCCACAGAGAGGAGAGGCATTGAAGGGACGCACAGAGCAGAGATGCGACGCATATTATTTTATTTCGGATTATTCTGCAGGCAAATATTATTCAGAAACACACGGGAAACTTTTCAACTGGACACACACAATAGCAACGCCGTAAACTTTTGCAGAATTTTATAAAGTGTAGGGGTACTGACCGTGGGGAAATCTTTTTATTGGCTAGAATTGAGCATCTGACTTGATTACATAAGGGTCGCATGTTATTCCGAAAAGCGTACCGTGTCGAAAACAACACGTGGTGCTGATTCATGTTTACAAATATCTTTAACGCGCGTGCACTAAGGGGTAATATGGATAGTTAGTTAGTTAATTCCTAGGTTGCAATTAGAATAAAGAAACTGTACTTTATTGAGAAGAAACAAGGATAGTTTTAAATACGCATTAGATATATAATGGTGGGCCGTTATTATCTCACACACACACACACACACACACACACATATATATATATATATATATATATATATATATATATATATATATATATATATATATATATATATATATATATATATATATATATATATATATATATATATATATATATATAAATAGGCATTAATTGTGCATACATTGACCGTTGAATTTAATTTGAATGTACTCCGTATCGAAGTACGGGTATTTAGCTAGTTATATAAGATGAATTTATTGATTTATTGTTGTGATACAAGTCTTCAATCATATGTTATTTAAATCGCTCTTAAGAGTTCCCAATAATTGAGACGTGAATCGCGTCCTGCGTGCTTCCTCCCACACCTTCATCTTTAGCCACGTGCCGCAATTCTTTTGCTCCGC
This sequence comes from Dolomedes plantarius, assembly GCA_907164885.2. Lineage (NCBI taxonomy): Eukaryota > Metazoa > Arthropoda > Arachnida > Araneae > Dolomedidae > Dolomedes > Dolomedes plantarius. The sequence continues at coordinate 29,416,355 of OU015496.1, read as the reverse complement.
CCTCATGCGTCATTCCAACTGTATATAAGACAGATTAAGTAGTGACATATTTCAGAGGATAGGAATAAGACCTCTTTCATCGCCTTTGGTAAAGCACTCTTCCCGAGATTCGAAACCCCAATGTTCCGCTCTCAACGGCAAAAAATCCGAATCAGTTTCAGAAGTATATCAAGGCTGTCATGTCAGGGATGAAAAGGGAGAATTGCTACAACTGAAAATAAAACGCACCAGTCTGTATCATTAGCCGTAATATGGCTTTGTGCTCGTTTAACCTTTTCCTTACGGGGTGGGATAGCATGTATCCCAAGATTACGGATCCAAGAATGAATATATATATATATAACCCCCTTAATGGCCGTTCTTAAAAAGGGGTATGAAATTTCCCGTTCTAAAGAGGAAATCGGAAAAATGGGCCCCCGTAAGCTATAGGTTAAGAGTAATAATGTTTTTGTAAATAATTCAAACGTTTTATTATGTTTTCACAGAAAATGTTCTTAATTTCCCAGATAGAGAGATTTCAGCTTCCCCTGATTTCTGCATTAATTCTAAACTTAATTCTGAATTATTTAAAAAAAATTCTTTATAAATTACTCCTTAACCTACAGAAACTATAACAGCTAAAATTTTATTACAAGTAAAACTGATCCCCAAAATATTGTCAAAGTATTCAAAAAAATTCTTAAAGATACATACTTTTAAATCCTGGACTTCCGTATAACAAAGCTAAAAAAGAAAAATAAAAGATTATTAATATCTTAAACAAACGATTAGAAGAAAAAGTAGATACTTTCAAAAGCATTTCCAACACATCTGGTCGTATTTTACAATTTGAAAACATTTTTAAATACGGTATAAATTAATACGATGTAATAGATTTTAAAGTGATTAAAACCACATTAGTTTTTTTCACATGTGAAGAACCAGGAAAATGACATTCTTGAACAAGGGCCAATTTTCGGGAAATAAGATTAAAATGGTTCCGAAATAGTTTTTATCATATACATTTCAGACAGCCATTAAAGATATTTTTGATTTTCAAATACCCACTTCTAAGAGGATCATGAATTATTAAAAAGCTTCCATAAAATATATCTTAACTCAAATGCAAAAATTATTACCTTTTCGTAACATTTTATATACATTAGTCTTTGCATTATTAGCATTAATACTAATTAGCAGTACATTAAATTTTAACATTTATATGCCTTCACAAAATATGCTACAAATTTAGGTCTAAAAAAATAATTTCAGGTAGTCTTTTCTAACGAAACTACGCTGGTTAGTAACGTAGGATTACTTATCGTTGCTTACCCATTTTGTATGTATATATGTATGCGTTATGTATATATGTATCTATATATATGTACGTATATATATATATATATATATATATATATATATATATATATATATATATATATATATATATATATATATATATACACATATAAGTATGTCAAAATTTTGACGTAACTGTTTACTGCTTGTCAAGGCGATATAGACAGGGTTAGGCACGGTGCCGAAATTATAACTCGCGAGGTACGGATGGACGGTTTTAGCGTCGGAAATTTTCCTTTCCGGAGGACAGTTGTGGAGGAACGTAATCCTACGTTAAAATAAAATCACATTCTTTCCCATCTGCGAAAACCTAAAAAATAGATTCCACCTGTACATCTTTAATTAATGGCTACATGCAACAAGGAATAAAGTGATGGATTTCATTTGTTGGTATTTAACAGGATAAGTTATGTCTTAAAAACAAAAATCTAGCTAAAATTGAAAGAAAAGAAAATAAAAACAAATAGTAACATAACATTGCGAATTTTAATGATTTTAAAATATTTCAAGCCAATTGGACAGATTGGTAGTGATGAGATGTGATATTTCAGAAGCTCAAATTCACACAAATTCAAGACTTAATTTAATATGACCTCAATTTCAAAATTCAAATAAAAAGTATATAAAGAAAGTAGTTATAACATACGATCATCTCATCTAACATTACAAAACAGTGACAGAACGAAAGCAAACAGCGAAAAAGAAGCAAAAGGGAAAACATAAAGCAAGGCTAATGGACTTACTTCACTTAAAGTATTATCACTAAGTTGTACGTTCCATTGGCATGGTAGTTTATAAATGAGGTAGGGATTTTGCTTTAGAACGGCGTTAAAAATGTCCTGAAAATAAAAATAATTAAGAGCAGTTTAGAACACGCAAGTACAAGACATTATTTTTCACTTAAATAACATGTTTCAGAAAACCCTGAGAGAGAATGACACTCATCTACATTTTATTTTCGGTAAATAGCAGAGAATGAGCTATTTAAGTAAGAATGACCACACCTACGAGTACATGCCTTCATGCCACGGTGAAAGTATTTGTAACTAGAATAAGGCACATAATTAAAAACAAAGTAAGTGTTAAAATGATTTATGTTATTTCTTGAATCTAGTTTAATCAGTTCAGAAATTTATTCGTAGAAAAAAAGGTCTTTCCTTCAGCATTTTTTTTTAAAATAAAAGTGTATGAAGATTACGTGATTTCGTAGGAGAGTTTGTTCGTAAACTTTGCTTTGAGCAAAACAGTACCATGAAGATATGTTCGCTTTAAAGGAAGAATATCAGCTCTTTATAAACGTAATGGATAAACTACTATTCGGACAACTTAAATTGTGTTCTGTTTGCTCCTATTTCAACTTAAATTATACTGTTTGCACCTATTTTTTTGCCCAAATATGCTTTGGATTTTAAATGAATCGCTTTTTTATTTATTTTACTTTCTCGGCGGCAGCACTGCTGATTTTTCTCAGCCTAATTTTCCATTTCTAGACTGTCTTCAGCGAAAGTTTTTGGTGTTCAAAGGCGAGCTTATTGTGGGGATGAAATATAGAGAACTAATGCGTCAGAAACTGAAGCGTACCTAATTAGGAAAACAGGACGATTCGACTTCCTCACAATTTTTTTTTTTTCCTTTCAGATCAGAAAAAATGTGGTATATGATGCAGAGTAGCTATCATATACCAGATAGAGATTTCATATTTGATCTACCCAAATTAATTGCCTGAGAGATAATTTATAATCCATAAACCATTGTAACCATACTCAAAACGTATGTTTTTCTTTTAGGATTTCACTCAGAAAGAAACTTTTCTTCTCTGCTGCTAAAATTTATAATACCTACAGAAAGACATATTTTTCTCATTCACAATTAATGCAATTTGAAATGCAACTATAGAGACCAAATTCGTCTTAACTTATAATAGTATAGAATACAATCCGGCAAATAGCATTTAGCAAAATACCCCCTCAAACCATATTTTTTTGCAATACTCAAACAGTTCTCCATTTTAAAACTTTTTAAAACAATTACGAATTATCCTTTCCCCTGTCTCATCCAAAAAAATTCACGGTAAGTTTAAATGCAAATATTTGATCTAAATTTGAGTTAATTTTTACGGTTCTGAAACTCAGAGCTTTAATTAGATTAATTCATAAAGTACGCTATATAAATCGCATCAATAATATATGATTGGCAAGTAGAATAAATCCTTGACGAACACAGGAAGGTTAGATTTAAAAAAAAATATTTTTAACTGTTTGATCTTTTTTCCTATTTTCTTAAACATCTTCTTGGAATTTTAGAAAAATGCTAATCCACTCCAAATATTTGCTTCTTTATCCGGTGAACAGTTCTTAATATTTTCTTCTGACCTTTTTTTCGCAACAAAATCTTTAAAATTTCCCTAACAAGAGCATCTATATTTGTCTAGAAATTATTCACAAACATATCATAAAATGAGTACAAGCCAGCATTTATCCCGCAAGTGAAAGAGCAACAGTTTTAAACCTAACAAAATGTTATTAATTCCTTTTTAAAAATATGTCTCACGCAAAAAAGATATAGTTGGTTGATCAGTATCGTGTCCATCGGAAAACCTATATTTTGAACCATAAGAAGTAATGACTCTAGCAGTTTGTAGATTCAGTGCGAAATAAATTTTCCCTAAAGAGGGTGGTTAGCCGGAAGATGGCCGAATGGCTAGGGTGCTGGCATTCGGCACCAAAGTCTGTGGGTTCGAATCCTACTCTTGGCATGGACGTTTGTAGCCGTTCGGAATCGGCTTTAAGCAGTAGGTCCCGGTTATATTAGCCTAGTGTAGCGAAAATTGACCGTAGCGCTCCAAACCAAACGAAACCCTAAAGATGGTCATCTATGCCTTTGAGAGCCGCTAATTTTGCAAGGTAGGGTATATGATCTGAGGTCAGCAGTTTCTACAATTTGGGAATGTTTCAGCGGTATCCAGGTAAATCTTAATTCCTTTCTAGTGGTGTGTTCTTAGTACAGTCGAACCCGGTATATAACGAAATCACTGATATAACGAACGAAAATTTTGGTCCCGCATTTTTCCTATTATATTTAATGTTAATTTATCCTTTTTTTAGCGAACCTTCGAAATCTTAAGTATCGGCTATAACGAACTTTTTTTCAGTCGACTACTGAATTTTTTAAAAATCTTTTTAAGACTGTTGAAGATACAACAAATGTTGAAGAAGATGATGAAGATTTACCTATCGCGATGTGGATAGAAAAGCACAAAATTTCATACTTCTCAGATTGTGACATGCAACTGTTCGAAACATGTGATGATGAAGTCATTACATGTGAAAATCCGACTGATGAAGATATTGTGGAAGAAATTAAAATGAATCATTCTGAAATCAAAGATTCTGCATCGGATGCTGATGAAGAGGAACACATAAATGACGAAATCCCCACCATCCCAGATGCTACAGCAGTGATGCGTATAGTTAATAAGTTTTTGTCTACACAAACAGTGGAAGAAAGAATGTTGGAGTCATTTGAAGTATTGGAAAAAGAAATTCATAAAATGTTTTTGCGTCACGTCAGCAGTGATTACCGATTAATTCTGTATCAAAACAGTGAGCAACAATTGAAGGTAAAATGAATTTATTTCTATTTGTCTTCATTTTTAGTTAATTTAATTTGTATTGTGTCAGTTTAATGAAATCGATTTTAGTCAATTTAATTCTTTAATGATCATTTTTAACAGATTTTATCATTTTTTAGTACATAATTATTGAATACACATAGCAACTAATGAGTTATACATTTTGTGAACTCTAACATTTTTCTTAACGGTTTGGGTATAGCGAACCACCGGATATAGCGAACAAAACCTTTGGTCTCTTGAAGTTCGTTATAACAGGTTTCGACTGTATTGTTATAACTTTTAATGTTTCTGTGGGCATTTATTTCCCAAATCTGAAATTTTTCGTTTATTGAATCACTCTAAATCTGGCCAAGAATTTGACAAGCCATCATTAAGTTGCTTGCCCTCTTTGGTTAATGTATAAGCAGTCTCATTTCCCTGATACCAACGTGCGCCGGCCAACGTACCAACGTACGTTCAACGTACCAACGTACGATGGTAAATATTTTGTACCTGTCTGGAGTAACCATGTTGCACAGCCTCGTGAGCTGCTTTTGAGTCACAAAACTTAAACAATAAATCAAAATAGAGAAGTATATACAGTGGACACATAAACACATGGACCATTGCAGAATTTAATTCTCAGATGTAGCAATAAATATATTAACAGCTAATACAGATTACAGAATTACCTGGTCGGCTAATGACGTTGATAGCATGCTCAACAATTCCTTTTCAGCTATAAGGCGCCACATTTGCATCCACGATAGTTCTCTCAGCTTTCTCAAATGAAGAAGAATAACACCAGTGTTAAAGCCCCTTCCCTGCAAATGAGAAGGTTCATCGCAGTCAATTATTTGTGAATATTACTGAGACAGAAAAATAATGATAAATGAAGAATATATAAAAGAATGTATACCTATAATAAAATGATTTGTTTCTTACATAATAAAAAATTTGAGAAACAAATATAACACGAATAACCGTTTTTTTAAAGATACAAAATATTATAAACTTTGGGGGGTATTTCATACGGAGTTTTTATTTCTGTCTCTATTTTTCTAAGAAATAATGTTTAACAATATTTTAAGACTATTTTGTATAAAGATTTAAACATAACAATGCTTTCTACGTTTCAAATATGAAAGTCAGTTATCGGTATAAAATTTATCCATAAATAACATTAATATAGTTTTCTGCAACAACCAGTGAAACTTTATAGCGAGAGTTACGATTTTGATGGAGATATTTCCAGATCGTTAATAAAAACATTTCTTGAGTTGCCCGGTTTCATATACACAGTCAGTAATATATCTTCGATTGCTCTACATACATGGATATGAATAGCACAGCAGATAAAAAAGCAAAAACAAACATCCCATCTTAGTGAAGGTGTCGGCATTCTCTAGAATTTGACGCTATTTTAGTTTCTCAGCGTACTCAGAGAGTTTTCATGGTTTTGACCACCGGCAGCAGCATCTTCCGAAAACTTAAGCAAGCCTTACTTCAAGATACTCTCTGATTCGGTAATCTAATACGTATATTCGAGTCGCCGAAGACAAACTAAGTATGAGATGTCGACAGCAAAATTATAAATAGAGGAACCAGAGATGAGCAACGATTATAAATAGAGGAACCAGAGGCGACCAACAAACTTAAGCAAGTCTTTCTTCAAGATACTCTCTGATTCGGTAATCTAATATGTATATTCGAGTCGCCAAAGACAAACTAAGTATGAGATGTCGACAGCAAATTTATAAATAGAGGAACCAGAGACGAGCAACGATTATAAATAGAGGAACCAAAGGCAACCAACAAACTTAAGCAAGTCTTTCTTCAAGATACTCTCTGATTCGGTAATCTAATATGTATATTCGAGTCGCCAAAGACAAACTAAGTATGAGATGTCGACAGCAAATTTATAAATAGAGGAACCAGAGACGAGCAACGATTATAAATAGAGGAACCAGAGGCAACCAACAAACTTAAGCAAGTCTTCCTTCAAGATACTCTCTGATTCGGTAATCTAATACGTATATTCGAGTCGCCGAAGACAAACTAAGTATGAGATGTCGACAGCAAAATTATAAATAGAGGAACCAGAGACGTGCAACGATTATAAATAGAGTAACCAGAGGCGACCAACAAACT